>JAVYIG010007206.1:0-105606 GCA_035222895.1 Strongylocentrotus droebachiensis | reverse complement strand
AATTTGTAGTAAAGGATATGATGCTATCTAAAAAATGATATACGTACATTATCATGTAATGCAATTTCACCTTGTTTAGAGCCTCTAAAGTTCATGGAAAAAAGAAAGCAAACGAAAATAAATTATCTAACGTAATATGTATTGATATTGCATTTTCACGTGCAGGAAAGCTATTAAATATTAAATAACATGGAACCCGTCTCCAAACAACAACAGCATAGGCCTACAATTGAATAAATAAATAAACGTTTTCAATAATAATTGCATATACATAAACAGTCATTTGCAGTATATATAACAGTGAGCAACAAAGTGAACTTAAAGTACATAAACAGTATTTATAAATCAATTGTACATGTTATTCACTCTTCATAACAAAAAAGTCTGGAGGTTATTTTATTGATACAAGGAACAAAGTCCTGCTCCTCCCTGCCCCCTCCCTCACACAAACACACCACATACATACACTACTTACTCAGTGGATATCTGCTAACATTCTCAACTCAAGAAATATACTATATAAGTTAACCAGGCTGCAAAATAGAGTTACACTTTAACAACCTCACGGTGGAGAGGAAAACAAATCTTACTTAACACTAAGCTGCTCTCACTTTAGAAAAAAAAAACGCACGCACACATGCCAACACATACACACACGCGCACTCACGCACGTTCGTGGAAATCTAGTACAATATTAAACTAATCATTTACTTACATTTCAGTACATTACTCTAAACATAGGAATAGGAGTACTCAGCGGCGTGAAGCAAGCCATTTCCCCGAAAATATGTCATACGACTCTCGTTCGCTTCAGTCTCTCAGAATATTTAAAAACAGACTGATTCTGGGCAACGAGATAACCGAATATCCTCGTATTCGTCAGGTACCAAACAAATTGTGATTTGTGTAGGTCTATTCATGTATCAAGCAGCGAGACGCCGGTATACATGTTTTCATATTCTATCTATTGTGTTTGTATAACAAAGTTTTCTTTTTTTATCATATTAAAGATTCAATTTTTGTGCTGGCTCGCTTCGCTTACTCGCAATTTGTGTTATAGGAACGAATGTGTCCATACGTGTAATATATGGCACTTTGCGACTACCAGCGTGATGCAAAATGAATCTTCTGTGATGAATTTGGGAACGGGGTGACGAAAAACTGTTTATTTCCTATTTCTGTAAAGGTTGCCTTGACTATGGAAAGGTTGAAAAACGCTGACGTAACTCTTTTAATAACATTTTTGTAGGATAATATAATGCCTGCTACCCATCACGAGGCGACCTTTAAAAGCGTCATAACCTTCGTTAATCAAAACTGTGACGAGGAAAAAAAATAGCCCTTACGTCAGTAATTAAACATACTTTTTTAATTTTTAAACTGTGTATAGTGCACCCACATTTGTACGAAACGACTTTCTCATCGTGCGCCAAAGATCTATTATTGACGCATTCATGCGTCGGCCAAAATGGAGCCTCTTTTGCAGTGGGCATATATGTATATCTCGTAGAAAATATAATATAAAAGTACTGTCTTCAACTGCGTATTTTACTTAAAGATAATAAAGTTCAATTCCGGTCATGTGATTGCATTGTGACAGAAAGTGTTCGGATGCAATTATTGGAAAAGGTTGTAATTAACAATTTAACACATGAGATTGCTGTATTCTGCTGTACGTGTAGTAGGTCCATGGTTATACGTGGTTTTAGAAGAACCAACATATCAAGAAATGTTGCATGAAAGTTTAGTCTAAACACTCTAGATATTTCTTGCCATATCGAATAGCATGCATAGTTTGTCGAGCCATCCTATTCAGGGACCAATCTTTTAACAAAAAGTTATTCTTCTACACTAAAATGAAAGGAAAGAGAAAGCTCACAAATCTTGTTTTCACCTCTACCAGAACTTAACCTACTCTTTAATTAAAGCGTTTGTAGTTGTAATCTAAGGCCTCATTCAGATATGCCTCAGCAAATCCGCGATTTCTTTGTCTTGTTTTTGGACAACGTTAAGTCTTCATTCATTTACACGGAGAAAAACAGCGGCTTTTTTTGGCGGTGGTTCACCGCGACATATCTGAACGGGCCTTAATGCGGTCTTGTTGGGCGCCTAATGAGGCACACAGTTCTGTCCAGTTCTGGGATCCTAGTTGTAGAGGCATGGGAGGATGAATCGGTTGTTGAGCACTACAACTTTTCATTCATCAGGTTGACGAACGTACTGGAGATCGATCTCCGACTAGCATAATCTGTGGAGTAGAAGGATGAACAAAACCAGATACACCATTAAAACGAAAAGGCACATACTCTCGAAATCGGCTCAAGTTAAGCCTGGCTTGACTTAGTCGACTTTCTGTTAATGGGTGACCAAGTGTTAACAAGTAATTTCCATGTAAAAATTGCTCTAATTATTCAAAAAAGAAAGAATGGGACATAAAATGAAAATAAGAAATAAATTTCATAGATTTTTTCCCTTAAAGCCCCACTGTACTAGTTTGGCCAGGAGGGATTAAACCTCCCTGTATGATCACTGATAGGTGGTTATCTCATCAAATCAGCTCTCAATTACCATAAGAAAAAGGGGATCGTGGGGGACCAAGGGTCACCGATTATGCATTGTTTGCTATATAGAGGGCGCAAGTAGCTATAAGTAAGTTATAAGGCAGTGGGCTTTAAAGTTAATTGAGCTTCATTTACCTAGACTAAACCATGGTTTCAACTGCTTACACAGGTTCTCATAACTTCGAAGCCCCATGAGTTCCGGAACGATGTCTACAAGACTACCCACCAACTGCTGGTAAGGAGAGTCGTCCGGCACGCCCAAACTATCAAAGTATCTTTTCCAGTCCTGGCAAATGAATTTGATCTCGGGGATGAGGGCGGTTAGCAGCTCGGTGTAATACTCTTTCGTTGATTCTTCAAGGAGTTTCTGGAGAGGAGGTTGAAATAACCGATATGCGTTGGGACAGCTGGTTGTGAGGTTGCTGAGGTCGAAGAACATGCTTCGGGCGTGTGGTTTAATAACAAAAGTAGTTGACCTCGGCTCTCTGATTGGTCAACAAGTCAACTTTTGATCGATCTTCATAGCATCAAATGCCAACCATAGTTTTAGGGAACGCAGTCGGCCTAATTCTTTTCCTGTTTTAGCCATAACTGTGGCACTTGATTCTTTAAAAAAAAGGATAAATTCAGACCGCGATTTCTGAAACCTAATACAAGTATTTTGCCTAAACAATTAGAAACGGCGAGAATATTACAAATCATGTAGGTCTAAGTTTAATCGTGTCACTGACAGTGGCCAATCATGGGCCCAGTAATACACCATTTTCGTAATGTAATCAAATTTAATGCAAAGAATATGTTGTTAAGTGCCTCGTTACTTATCATTTCATTCACCCGCAGCGAATAATTGTATTTTTGAAGTTAAAATGCGAATAGCATACTTTATGTGTTGTGAGGTTGGACAGACCATAATGTTTGTCCTATACACCTAGCAACAAATGTATGTATTTCGCATTCTGACTATTGAATCACAATTATTCGTAACAGGTGAATAAAATAATTTGTAACAGAGCACTTAATAGAGATTTGTGCCTTAAATATGACTACATTACCAACAAAAAAGGCACATTGAGCATCAAGGATTTACTTTATGGTAGCGAGGGGGAGGGGGTGAGGTCAATAGTGGTTGGTCCTACGGTCTTTATAGGTGTCCTGACAAAGTCATCAAATGGGCGGGGTGTAGAAGATTCGATCATTATTTTGTGTGGTTTTCCTCCCCCTTTTTCCACTTCTAGAATTATTGTTCTTTGTTTTAATCGCCGTTCGAGGGGGGGGGGGGGGGAGTATTCCCCTATGCCTCTGTAGCTACGTCATGTGGCACTTAGTGAGCTGATACAAACATTTAAAATTCCACATTCCTTTGTTACGACTATTTTGCCATTTTCCCATCCAAATAAGGCGGCATTTATGGATCACCGACATACCCATTGTGGCCCACATTCATACGTTCTTAGAATTATCATGCTCTCAAAACGAAAGTGTCTCCCCTCTAAGTTGAGAGTTACAAGTTCAAATTTTTATTTCAATTTTTAAGAAGAAAAATTAAAATTATATACAATAAATAAATAACAAAAAACTTGTTAAAAAGGTATACAAAAGTAATTAAACAAGTGTACATTTCATTTTTCTTTGCATAACAAAATCATTATTTATATTATTCTTAATTAAGTTGCAAGGAACTATAAATTAACCAAATCATACAATCTAAATAAAGAAGGAAAATAAAGATGTTGCTGTTTATTTAATATGTCAGGTGAAAATGGAGGGATCCACTACAAAGCATGACGTGTAGAGCGTGGACCCCTCTACAAATAATGTCATAACAAATTAAGTAATTAACGCAAGAATTAAAAAAAAACACCTAACAACGATTCGTGCGTATTCCCCCTAGCAAGATGTCCATAATTCAGGTATGGCAATACTAACGATTAGTTTACATAACATTAAAAAGACGATATTGGGAGACAAGTTTTTTAAATCTATTTATTACTCCAATATTACGCGAAATGGTTTAACAAATATTTATCAGTATATGACATTTCGATGAAAGTTTATTATCGACAGTTAATCCCAAACATGTAGTATGAGGCACCTCTTCTAACACATTATTATCAAACATAATATTTAATGGCAAATAATCTATTGATTAACTAAAGACCATATATATTAAGTTTTCTGAAAATTCAAAGATAATTTGTTCGCTCAAATTTTTAATAGTTGAATATCAATAGTTTCTGATAAATTAAGTGGATAAATGTGAGAAAAATAAATAAATTAGTAGTATCATCGGCGAATAGTATGAACGACAATATGTCAGACGATTGAGAGAAATCATTTATATAACGAATACATATGCTACCTCGAGGGACGCTGCAAATAATATAATGACATTCTGAATCAACATTATTCAAGGTAGGTATACTATTTTCTATTGGAAAGGTGGCTCCGGAACCTCTCAGCCGACACGCGCGAAAATAAACCATTGTGTGGGTCTACGCCAAGAGCGGGAGAAATCTTGTCATGATATTTCCCAATTTCACAACAAAAGATGTAGCAGACAGCTTGGAATCCCCCCAAATGAGAAGCTGGGCTGAGGTATTGGGAATTTCCAGAATCATCCATTTTGATAGTCTAGATACTGTCCGTTCTTATATATTTGTTTATCCTTCAATCATTGTATCGTATTGTATTTATTTTCCGTCATTTAAAAAACATCAACAAATATACATTTACAATCATAAAGATACACTTATAAAAGGGAAAGGGAGGGATGGCCCTACTTTGCGTTGTTAGCATAACAATGCTGTTTTACAGAGGGGTCCCTATAGACATGAAAAACATGAAAATAGATAGTACAGAAGTAAGGAAAACTTGCAAGAAAATAAGAACTTACAATAATGATAAGAGCAAATTGGAGTGAAACAAGAAAAAGGAGATAAATATTTACGATATATACAAGAGAAAAAGCTAGACAAGTAAATTATTATTAAAAAAAAAAAAAAAAAAAAAATCCTCCCGTATACGCAACCCACACAGATCGCTCGACATGTTCTTTCTGTTCCCTCTCCACCCTGTACTCCCAAAATATGTAGTAAGGAGTACCGAAGTGTAAAAGTCATATCAAATCGTCGATCAGGTTACTGGTTCCAAATAACAGAGTCTTCGCATGAGGTTCACTACGACAACATTCAAGCAACATGCCATGTCTGGCGCTGGTTTGATCACCACGCCATTGTTTAGCACAATTGTTTTTGGAACCAATAAACCTTGACAAATTTACTATAAATATGACGTCACATTTTGGTACTCAATATCTCTCGAATCGTTTGAGAGGTGATAACAATTGAGTATATATTTACATACACATGGCTATAATTCTGGGTTTCTTATCCTGCAGTAGATTGATTTTTTTGAACCAATAGAATAAAAACAAACTCACAAAAAAATTGCTGGAAATCATCTTAAATAAAAACCATCTCATTTGCACATTGTGACCTGTGTTAAGCACGTGGTGTCGGGCCTACTTACCTTGATTTCTTTATCGTTCTATGCTCATTACTCAGCCCAGGCCAATGGCTGTCCGAAAAAAGTGACCTTACCCCCCCCCCCCCCCTACGGAGCAAAATCAATCTCAATTTTTCAAATTTCGAGACCAAAAAAAAAAAGGGTCCTCTTACCCCCCCCCCCCCCCCCCCCGCTTATTCAGCGGCTGGCTGAGTCAATGCGAAATTTTTGGCCCGATCTCAAAATTTTAACCCCCCCCCCCCCCCCTCTTGAAAAAATCCTGCGTACGCCACTGTCTCAGTCCCTATACATTTTCTACCAAAATCGTTTGGCACATGTCATTTATTTGTAATCTTGAAAATTCAGTGTCAGTTTTGCTGGATTCTGTGAGAATTCATTTTCTATCATTACCAGAAATCAAGCTTATCTGTAAGTATTAGTTGGTTATATAAAAAAAAAATGGCCTATTGATACTTACGATTCACGGCTTAAACGAAAGTAAAACTATGGAGAATGTAACTAAGGATTGTCCAATTCATTATGATCTTTGTGACCCTGACTGCACACAATGAAATGCTGTTTCCAAACATGAGTCAGAGTGAAAGTACAGTGTGTACAGTGTGTCCATTCTAAAACCAACAAAGTTTGTTTGTAAATGAAAGAGAATCTATTATTTCTTTCTTCAATTTGTATTGTATTTGAAAGTGCAATATCGTGCAGAGTAGGAAATCAAAGGAAAGAGGGTGTCCCACGTGTACCCAATGTACACTGTACCTGAATCTCATTTGAGCAATTTCCCCCCTTCACAGTGACAGACTAATGTGGTCAAAGCTTGTGCGTTACTATAATAATATGTCTATTTATTACAAATCTGCTTTTAATAGCGACCACCTGTTTATAAAGACTATATTTGTGGTTTCCCTTGATTATGGTTTCTCATTGAAGCCTATATTAGAGGAACCTGTACATAGGCACCACCTGCCTGTAAAGACCACCTTTCACATTTCCCTTAAACGGTCTTTATATACAGGTTTCACGGTTCGTCCACTTCTGCATTAACCTTTTGCTTATTTGATTTTTTATTCTATTTCTGTAGGTTTAAAGTGATGGCTATTCTGTTTCTTTGGGTAATACATTGTAGCAAGGATTGGATCAAGCAGGAAAGTCATGTATTTATATTTAATTCTTAAAAAATGGATTAAAATTAGGGAAAGATGATATGATTGGGATGGGTCACACTGCCAAGGGAAGTATGCGCCCCCCCCCCCATGGCACCATAAAAACTAACCATGTACTGCAAATATAAAAAGAGCTTCTTATAAACAAATTAACAAAAAATTCTTATTCACCGGCTGGCTAATCGCCGCTAAATATTTTTTCACGAATTTGGCAAAAAACATCTCCCCTTAAAAAAAAATCCTGGTTTAGTCCTTGCATGGATGTACTAAAGCCCATCTGTACTAGTTTACAGGAGGAATTAGACCACCCTGCAAGGTCACTGGCAGGTGGTAATCTCATCAAATCAGCTCTTACTTAACATAAGATAAAGAGGATCATGGGGGACGAATGGTCACCGATTAGGCAGTGTTTACTATATATATATAAAGGGCGTAAGTAGCTATAAGTAATGCAGTGGTGCTTTAAAGAGCAGCAATACTTGTAGCTAAAATTCTGCATCAATCATTGCTAAGATTGTTTTTGGGACATAAAGCTAGATTCAGCTGTAATCGACAAAAATGATATTGTTTTTAAAACATTTAGAACACATTGGAAATAAATATTTACTTATCTTTCCAAATTCTCCGAACACAAATTGGGAACATTTTGTTTTTAATTTTCCTTCATTATAAATATTAAGAGAATGTTGATAATCCCTTTCACATTGCCCTCAATTCTTTGCAAATTTGTTTACTTTAATATAAAAACACAATAACTCTCAAAAAAGGAATGAACAGATAAAAGTTGAAGATCTTCAGGCAGGGTACAGCTATATACTGTAAATATGATAGATAAGTAGATCGACCCATGTTTCAAACATGACTGTCACATAAATAATTAGCGTAATTATGAAATCAAAGCCACGCGTTAGAAATCGTAGTCGCAGACATTATAAAGTTATTTGATAAAATAATCTGCAATATATAGGTAAAATGTGCAGGTCGTTTGCTACTTTGGTAGAGTGTCGACACAATTTGAGTTACCTGAAATACTTGGTGCTTGTTTTCTCAATGGCATTAAATTTGTCGTCGATTTTTTTTGTAATAATGTTTTTATATTACCAATAGACTCGTACGCAGAGGCGCTTGCAATATCTTACACAATTATAACAATTTGCAGGGATTTCCGAGGTTAATAATCTACAACATTTTAAGTTTTAAAGATCTACGATTAGGTTGCGATGCTCCGACGAAAAAATTGCTCGGCGGTCATTTCTCTATACCGATTGAATTCTTACCTTGATACGATTGTTAACCCTTACTCTAAACCTACAAGTACGTCTCTTATATAGATACACTTTGGAAAAAACAGAGCCCGCCGGAGCGAAAATAATGTCGGATTACTGTTATTTCTTCACTTAAAACACCACTATTACGATTTATGACAAATAGCAATACTAAAAAAATTAAGTATAATGGCGTAATGAAAAATAATAAAGTTAAACGTGTAGAAATTTGAAAACAGTTCAAATATAATGTATTTAATATTAATTCTTCCAAAAAATACATACCTTTTCAGATAATTGTAGTTCTCATTTCAGGTAGATGTACGATTGAGAACGTGCATTGAGATGATGAGATCGGATGTGGAGCTTATGATCGACGAAACGGAGAATGGAGAATGGAGATTGGAGGCAGATAATAAATACGTGTGTGTGAGTGTGTGTGTGTGTGAGAGAAGAATGGTTTCCAGTGACACGTCAAAATATTGTGCAAGATTCTGAGGGGATTCTTTATGTGAGGTCATAGCAATACGTGGCGCCATTCTGATGGTCATTCATAATAGTGCGAGGAAAATCACCGAGTTGAAGGACCGCAATGGCTTCTCGCTACAAGCAATACAAATTTCGTGTTTTGACTTGCTGTGATCCCTCTTTGTTATACAGTTTTGAAATACTAAACACTGGGGGGGGGTGTAGGTGTGGGGAGGGCGGTGGCGTATCAAGGGGGGGGGGGGACAGCCCAGTCGACAGAAGGCACACGAGACAGAAAACCATATGTGTGCAGTTTTACGACATACGATACATATGCTTGCGCGCACACATTTGGCTTTGGGTTGTCACTTTTAAGTGAGCGTATAGCTTGGTGCTTTTGAACCCATCACCTACTAATTACAATTGCCTATATTTTTTTTATCAGCCCCTGGGCATATCAAGGTTTATAGTGCATTTTATGGAATGATTCGGGCGAGTAAATTTTGGAGCAAAATACTATATACCATAACCGGTTATACAAACAAAAAGGAAAACTTGAGAATATCAAACCTGAAAAGTAGTTCTCATAAGTTTCCCTTTCATTTCCGGTGAGTGCCCCTTCTCAGATTAACACCAAGTGAGCCAATAAAAATATTCAGAATTACACATTCCTTTATCATGACTATTTTTGTCTCGTTTTCGTCCAAATAAGGCAGCTTTCATATCCATGTTATATTAAATTAGTAATGCCTTTTATCTACAAACAAAAGCGCTAACCCCTGTACTGCCTACGCACGCGAAAAAAGACATTGTGTGGGTTTTCCCCAAGAGCGGGAGACATCTTGTCTTGATACACAATAACAAATGTAACTTACGGCTTGGAATTCCCCGAAATGAGAAGCTCGGCTGGGGTATAGCTGTGATCCCGCTTTTTCATACAGTTGTAAAATACTTAGGTGGGGAGGGCGACGGCGTATCAACGGGGAATGACAGGAGGAACGAGCCCCGGACCTCACTTTGTTTTAAACCCACACAAAAGAGAGAAAACGAAAGGGGTGAAATGGAATATATATGATTCTTAAAGGTAAAGACCAGTATTGGCAACGCCCCAATTTCAAAAAATGAAATGGAAGCTCTCATTACCAATCATGTGAAAGAATATGTTTTGACTAATACATGATGATAAAAAATTTGCCGGGAAACCGCCTACTAATTCATATATTTGGTAAATTTATTTCTCTCATGGTCTGGTGAGAGAGATAGGGTAGTCCCATATACATCTTTCTGTGTATAGTGCTTGTAACTTTACGAAGAATGAGCCAAATTTCTTATCATTTTGATGATTCCAGAACCTTGCAGATGCTAGATGCTAGATGATCGACCTTTTCTGATCGATTCCACAACGTTTCTTTCACAATGCAATCGCATGACCATTACTGGTCTTTACCTTTAAGGATTATTTGCTCCTTGAATACGCAGGGTACAGAATTATAAAACAAGAGTTGAGTTTAAAATGAGAGGGAAAAAACCCAAAGCTTGGTCTCTTTGCTCGCTGGCATTTGTTCTTCAGGATCTCGCAATGTCGATAGCAATATCGGAGATATAGCTTAATATAAATTGAGTTTTTGAACGCTCCAAAAAATAATATTCTTTGCTTTGCTCCCTGTTAAAGGAGTAACATCGGCATTAATTGCGCCCAACTGCTATGAAAAAGTGTAATAATGGTACACGTACATGTATCGGCAAAGGCTCCGCATTTGAAAGGAATCTACAGCCATGCTTATTTCCTCGATTATATTTATGAAAGTTCTCATCAATTTTAACCTTCATTTGAGGAAGCAGTAAATAGAGAAACACTTTCATTCCTACCGAGTAAAGGGTTAAACTTTTTATTAAAAATATCTGCCGCAGGTCGCTTTTTACTCTCTCTTTTACAGTAACGTCGATAAGTTTGGACAATGGGGCAGTGGGGGAGGGGGTGGGGGAACCCAACTCTTATATAGCAACGGGCGCCATTATCCCTAGGTATTTTACTAGGAGACGGGCTTCAAGATCTACACGGCCACTTGAATATTACAATGGAGGTATTTTTGTGTGGCTATAGCAATAGAAGCGAAAACATTTTAATCGCAATAATTCACATGAGTAAAATCTACCCCTTTTTGACCTCATCGTTATCCCGCCATACGATTTTCAATAATAAGCAGAGATGGATTAGTGGCCGAGAATCAGCTCGTGCCCCTTTAACAAAAATTTAAGTACACGTCACTTTGACATTCCGAGTGACTTTTTCGGTGCATACAAAAATACCCAACGCCCACCTGTCAATATAATGGCAATAATATGTTGGAAATTCCCCGTCTTTGAATATCTGGACTTGTTCACATCGCGTTTTGTCATACATAATGTTAAATATTAACTCCAGCATCGTTATAGTGCATGATTTTCAATAATAGTAAATGTACAGTAATAATAATGATGATACTATTATGTCTTGTTTACCCAGGGTAGCCTCATCAGTATTAATTCCGATTTTCTTGTGGGCCCTAGCTGCAGTCAACAGGGTTTGTAAAAGCCAGCATGGTCAAGTTGAATTAGATGGTTTATTAAATTAAAAAAACATATCGAACTCATTCACAATCACATTTTCAGTCAAAAGACTAGGAATGATTGTACCTGAAAAAAAATGTACGATCATCGATTTTGTAAATATTAATTATTCATATTCCATGCGAAATTAACAAAACATAATGTATTTTACAACGTATAACATTGCTTTAAGTAATATGGAAGTAAATAATGACATGAAAGAATGTTCTGTAAATTATTGAATACGGAAATTAAAAATGAACTTCCTTAAAACCTAGGCTTGTTGCGTGTAGGTTAACTGAATTAAAATATACTAAATAAATATACAGACAAAAAAAAAATCAGAATACATATATACTAGACTGTCACAAAAAGAGAAATGAAACAAAGTACAACACGTTAAGAGTGGAAGAAAGAGAGAGAGAGAAATGGAGGGGGAGAAAGTGAGAGAAAAAATAGATGAAGAGATAGGTGGTGTGGATAGATATATGTATGTCAGGTGGCTTAGCGTCAAATGTATCGATTATCGTTACAGGTCGGATACAAGCGCCATTTTTGGTACAGGGCTTCCTTCGGACCTACTGAACGATATTAGGGTAAGAGCCCCCGGCAAAAATTAAAAATAGGGGTGTGGTTGGCGGGGGCGTCGTCATGTAGCCCCCAAATAACAAATAAGGTGAACTAACATTTTGTATTAATGAATAAAAAATATGTATTTTGTTTGACTTAGGATATAAATGCATATAATCAAATTATTCCAAACAATCTTCACATTGCTAGCAAGTTTTACAGGTAGTTGAAAACCAACTTCGTCAGCAGGAAAGCACAGAGTGTTGTCTCAACACAACATTGCAAACCATGGATTATTATAAGGTGAAAAAGATATGAATGGAGTGATGACTCTGAAACACATGTATTAAAGTATTAAAAACTGAGAAATATCATCCAAAAGAGGGCGGAAAAAACAAAAAAAACATTCAAAACTGAAAAATATCGGCCCAAAGAGGGCGACAAAAAAAAAGTAAAAAAAAAAAAATATATATTTTCCGACCGACAAATGTTTTGGCACCTAAAGGGCAATATAACAAGTTTTTATTTTAGGCCTTAGGACACTACAAACGTTTAAATTTCACAAATAGGACATATATGAGATATTCGTAGTTCCTGCAAAGTTCTACAAAATTTGATGTTGGCTGCAAAAGGGACATAGTATCTTTAAGAGATGATCAATTAATGTAGCAGACGCATTTGTAATTCTGGTTGCTTCATTTGTGTTAACTTGAACTAGAGAATATGTATTATTGAGATCTATATATTTCTTACTCATACTAGAGTAGGTTTGGCCAGTAGGTCACAGTTTACATCTCCTAATAAAATTGTGTTACAGTTCATTATGTCAATAAAGCTAAGAAACCGGTTATATAAATTAAAGATTCCAACGTCTGAAGGGGGCGGTCTATAACAATTTGATATGACGAGGGTTTTTTGCAAGCTTAAGACGCACCTTTATTACTATTGCTTCTAAATTATCTAGGGTTTCATGCGTTAGTTTTTCAAAATGTAAAGATTTGTGAAAATATATGGCGACCCCGCCTCTCTGTCAAACTCTGTCTTTGCGTACCAAGTTAAAATTGTCAATGACTTTATCATCATAATTAGATACATCTATTTTTGTTTCATTTACAGCAACAATCTGAATATCATTCGATTTTACAAAATAATGTTCTCACTTCTTCAATATGTTTGAGAAGACGATTAACATTTAATTGAGCAATCTTAAGACCATTACCTTGCAATTCAAGAGGATGGTTGTCATAGTGGGTAATTGTCTGGGGTAGTTGTCCGGGTGGTAGTTGTCTGGGGATAGTTGTCCGGTTGGTAGTTGTCCGAGGGTTGTTGTCTTAGGGGGTAGATGTTCGGGGGCAGTTGTCCGGGGGTAGTTATCCTAGGGCGTAGTTTACTGGGGGTAGTTGTCCGGGGGCGTAGTTGTCCCAGGGGTAGTTGTCCTAGGGGTAGTTGGCTGGGGTGGTTATCCGGGGGTGGATGTCCAGGGGGTAGGTGTCCTGGAACCGTCAGCATCACTTGTAAGAGTGTAAGCCGCGCACCTAGATGCTTCTCCATTGAAACAAGGAAACGGCCAACCATTAAATGTAAAGGCTCCTTCACATAAGACGCTGCAAAAGCGCGGCGCTTTTTTGTTGTTGGTCAGTTAACCGAGCCATATCTGAACAAGCCTTAAAGTTGAGTTAATCTGTAATCTGATTACTACCAAAGAAACTATTTAGAAAGGTAGATTTCATAGTAGTACACAGCGATAACTACATATTTTTTCTTGAGGCTCTGGCATCCTCACTCTTTTCAAGAATTGATTCATGATAGAACATATTGCTGAAAATCACATACAGTAGAAAGCACTACACCCAGAAATTAAAAACAAGGACCACATACACGCAATCGAATTCACGCACACGCATAAAACACACACACACACACGCGCGCGCACACGCACACACACACACACACACACTTCCCCCCTCTTTTTCAATATTTCTTCTATTAGAGATTTCATTCAAAATAAATCACTTCATAAAAATCAATTGTATCAAAGCAGAACGAGGTGTTATACCCAAATTTGGACATGCTTACATTTCAAATATAGTTTTTCATTGTAATTTTGCTCTAAAGAATCAATTTGGTAAACATGTTTTTGAGCTTTTAACCACCCACGCTCCTCGGGTTACAACCAGTGTTCATAACCTTTTTTTTAGGTACCACCTACCAGCGTGAACTTCATTACAAATGATTTAAATCAAGGTACGTTTCTTTTCAGAACGTTCCTTTCAAATGCTTTTTCTTTCTTCTGTCACCTTTGATACAAGCTCAGTCGTATTGTTTTCACATTATATTACTTGCGTCACAATGCCTATCAGGACCGACTCGCTGAGCAAGAGATATGCATCTTTTTTGTTTGGTCGAAAAGCTCTAGTTATATGTTTTTTTTCTGGTTTCGTTTTTGAACCACATGATCTGACTGACTTGCATCAAACTTTTTTGTTTAATGTACCGCCTACCAGCGTAAAATTCATTACAAATGATATAAATCAAGGTACGTTTCTCTTTAGAACGTTCCTTTCAAATGTGCTTTTTCTTTCTACTGGCACCTTTGATACAAGCCCAGTCGGCGTATGAAATATCTTATTCACCTACAATACTGTGACATGATAATAAGAGTATGCCGGTCCGAATATCATGGTATGACTAATGGGCATCATACATAGATTTGTGTGGTTTCCAGGCAAAGTCACTCTTTTGTCTCCCTCTCTTTCTCTCTCTGTGTATTACAAAATCCAGGGACCATGAGTAAACCCGTATAGGAAAGAAGAAGAACCAAAACATGCTTCACACACAATCGGTTCCATAACAATTGTAGTGACTTGATCTTAGGAGAACTTTGCATTTGTATATATAATTGTCTTGTCTTTATTGTGTGGCTTGAAGTCTAACCTTTTATTCCATTGTCACTCATTTCTTTAGTGACACCTGTTACATTACTAGAATGCCACACATACTTATTCTGGCAAGCACATTCCACACCCTATGGGTTCGGATGTGCAACCACCTAGTGATATAGCTTATACAGACACATTACACTTGCTTGCTTTATTTGCCACACCTACTTTCATCACTTCTCCTGAGCTGTTCATATAGAGCACACGTATTCTAGAGAGTCTTGAGTCGATCTACAGCAAAGCTAATTCAGTTTCATCTTAATTCTTGTCCTATTTCTTCGCTTGTTTCTCTACTCGGTTCTGAGGCCTTATTACTTTATAGAGATTATAAGTTTATTTTTCCTTACTTAATTCGCAAAGAAGCGTCCTTACTTTGTACATGGTCTTACATATTCTTTCAACGGGTGCTGTGCAATATTTGAACTACTACTTGTGATATAATATATGTTCCAAGTATCTGTACTCAACAGGTGTTTCTACGAGACAAGATAGGAAAGAAATCTATTTCTATTTCTTTTATTTAGGTGATTAAATTCCCTAAACAATGTTTTTAATATAGAGAAGAAAATTTGTTAGGCTGCGTACAAGGTTACTTGTAGAATCGTCAAATGTCGGGGATAATTTTGTCTTCAACTTTACATAGAGAGCCTGTTTTATACATGATATAATAATGACATAATATTTTATGGCTTCATTTGAATTTCATGAATGTTTTCACAAACATTGTCGGGCAGTTATCGTTGAGTTTAAAGAAAAGGTTGAATTCTGGGGAGAAATGTAAAACAAAACTTGTGAGCTTTATCATTTTTATAATGCAAGTGTGGACAAAATCAAGAGGAAAAATGTTCTCTGAAAAGCATGGCGCTTCTATTCTAAATATGACAAGTATCAGCTTAAAAATGACGCCCGATTTTTAGTCCACATGTTTCTGTAGTCCCATATACATCTTTCCTTGTACATTGCTTGTTACTTCACCGAAGCTGGGCCAAATTTATTATCATTGTGATGACTCTAGAACCTTGCAGAAGTTGCAGTGCACACCTAAACGTATATGCTACTTGATTAACCTTTTCTGATCGATTCCTCATCGTGTCTTTCACAATGCAGTCGCATGTGCAGAACCCAACTTTATCTTTAAGTTCCTAACTGTAGTATAAATTCTCTCACAATAGATAAACACTAATAAATGTATAAAAAATCAGGACAAAACGAAACGCGAATATCAAAATTGAAAACATAATTTAATAGTTACCGGGTAACAAAAGCCTGGCGTACCCTTAACCCCCTTAACAAATAGCATGTTTACATTATTCGCTATGGCAGTTGTTATATATTGAAGTCCCTTCTCCCCCAATCGTAATTTAAAGTAGTTTCTTTTCTGTCTGGTAATAGACTAAGGTTTCCACTTGTTGAGCAGAATGCCCAGGTCACTTTATCACGTGATATTACTTGCGTCATAATGCCCATCAGGACCGACTCATTGAGCAAGAGATATGTATCTTTTTTGTTTGGTCGATTAGCTCTAGTTATATGTATTTTCCTCTGGCTTCATTTTTGAACCACATGATCCACCTGACTTGCATCATGTACCTACTCAATGTCACGTCATCAGGCGGTGAAATACATACTCACGCAGCCCATGTCTTTCATTTTCATACGGATTATTCGTCACTTCCTCGTGGAAATATGTTGGAACGAAGCACATTTTTAGTCAAAGGGAATCGGCATTAAATTGATTTCTAGATCATTTTCCTAGACACACTGCATGTTTTGGCATCTGTCACACACGGATTCATGAACCATAGACAAACTCTCCTCTTATCTTGTGAAAAAGACATTGTAAACGCCTTTATACCACGCTCTAGGTGAGACTTCTAATGTCACTTGTTTCAGTGACTTTTAGTTGAACTGTGTAAGATTAGGTGTGAATCATTTTAGCTCTGATCCATTCCACAACTTTTCTTTCACAATGCGATCGCAAGACCATAATTCAACTTTATCTTTAAAGATACTTTGTCCTTTTGCAGCCAACATCAATTCATGTAAAACTTTGCAGGAATTAAGAAATTATGAAATGTGAAATGTAAACGTTAGCAGTGTCATTATAATCAAATTATGCAAGGAAACCCGTTTACTCGCTAGACTTCACTGTCAGACACTATTGACTGACTGACTGGCCTTTTTCTTCTTTGGTAATAACATACATAACATGAGCTGTAAATGGCACATGAGCATTTGTTTACATTAATAACCTGCAGTTCTTGTAATGGCCAAAATTGAACTGATCGAATCTTTGCACAGCACAAAACGTACGACCATACGGTACAATGATATGAATATCATACTTTTACTTACTGACTTGGTAGCACTTAAGTCGATTCGACAACTAATAGTCTTCAAGCCGCCTTTTTTTAGGGAAGTTCTAAATTAGTATTATCTTTCGAATCCCGTTGGAATTTAACCTTCTCGTTTTTTGGCCTGCAAATGGGACATAGTACCTTTAACTAGAACTATACTTGCTAAATCCATATTTACGCAGGCCTGAAGCCTAGGACAATTCTTGATGTAAGCATCAAGAATACCACCAGTTTAAATTTTTTTATGTTCAAATTAAAAAAACAAAAATTCTGCGTGATTAACAAGCGTCAGCTCTCCCTCATTAAATTTATTTCACTCAATAAAAGATCTTTGTTATATTTTCATTCATTTTGTACTGCCATCCGTATTCCGGTCGGTCCGTGTTTTGATTTGTGTGTTATAGGTTAGAGTCCTACTCCTACCCTCTCTCCTTCCTTGTTTCCCTTCTTTCCCTGTCCCTTGCACTATTTGTTTATTTATTATTGCGTTCCCTTATTATTGATAAACTATTTTTGCAATTATAAGTTATAGGGGGGCTGCAATCTACAAGCTCAGCTTTTCAGCAGTCCCCTCCATGGCCAATCTGTTTTATATGCCTGTTGTACACTGTGGACCAATTACAAATATATTGTTAAAGGTTATACAAATATTTGGTATGGGGTCATGAATTTGGTTCAAATGAACATAATGGAAGCAAGTGTGATTCTACAATATTAAGTGATTGTTGTCGCGGTTGAAAACGAGTCTAAAGTTTTGAAATTGTAAATAATAAACTCTTTATGTTCTATAGCTCCCTCTCAAGGTCAAAATATTAATTAAGCTATAAAACAATGTTTCTTGACTAAAATCGACCGATTAGCTCTTCCCGTTTGGAAATTATATATCACAACTGTATATTCTGAGATTTTCATGGTCGCAGCTAACATTGTACGGCCGTATAGGCGCTATTTGCAATTCATCAAAATTTACGGGGAGCAGCGGTAAATTCTTATATTCAATTTTTCTCGAAAGCAGAAGTGTTCTAGGGGTTAATTTTCTGGTGCTTATGATACATCCACAGGGGCACCCAAATATATAAAAATGGTAAAGAATCACTTTCCACCCAATTTAAAAATTTCCCAAAACTTTGTATTACCTTTAAGTTTCATTTTTGTTACTATGTGCAATGCAATCCCATGTACTTTATTTTATTTTGTTGGAAATGGAAATAAACGAAACGAAATATCGTTTTTTACTCGATCGTTAATACCTCTTAATTTTGTTGATCCAAGCAATAGCCACTATATATAAACTCGTCGTAACAGAGTTACATAAAAATATATCTAAATATTGGAGAAACCGTGATTCTTAGTATATATCATAAACAATTTGACTAAATATTATCACTATTTTGAGAATGATGGTAAGGTGGACATTGTTCACATTAGTCCTTAAGTCCATACCTTGGCAAGGAAAAGGAATTGTGGCTATGCTAACGTATGAAACATCATCTTTTTCAAAGCGGTTCCCCCCAAACCCCTCGGTAAATATTGATAGATTCTCTTCCAAATTATGATATGTTCTAGCTGAGACAATGCTCTACAAATGTAGATGCTACGGTTTTTCATTTTGACAAAGGCATCATGGCGTATTTTTGCGATTAAAGGAGGCATGTCAATTTTTCACATTTTGCGTGTATTCTCTATGGGACATGACTTTTTCTCAAAGATGGATTCTGCATTCCTGTCTTTCGCGAGCAATATCTCCGTTGTTTTAGCTTTGTTTTCGCTGAGCTTTAAGTATGTTCTAGCTGAGACAATAAGCTATCGTAAATGTGTCCTTTATTTTTCGACCAAATGCCGGGATCATGCTCATATTTCACTTGCAAATTGGGATTTGAGAATTCCATTTTCTGTTTACGTGTAATCGCTATGGGAAATGTTTTGGTATATCGGTATTAACGCACTTGACTTCTTTTGACTTTTTTTTTTTTTCTTTCTTTGACCTTTCACTGCACCATCTCCTTTGATTATTAAAACACGTAGAATCGCAAATGATGTAATAAACAACTCTATTTACTTCATTATTACCCTTTTTTTTTCACTTAATCCATTACTTTTTGCGTGAAATCTCTATGGGAGATGACTTTTTCTCATATCTGTATTCTACATTTCTGTCTTTTGCGAGCGATATAGCGGTTTGTTCTTTTTGGATTTTATTGATTTTCGAGTATGTTGTAGCTGTGACAATTTAACACAAGATTTTTGTAGATCATTTAGCATTATCATGATGTTATCATAGTAAGAAAATCAATCATAGGTGACATGTCAGAATTTTCACATTTTGCGTTTTATGCCTATGGGATGTGGCTTTTGCTCAAATCCTGATTCTAATTTCCAGTTTTGTTCGAGCAATATCTCCATTAATTTCGCCGTTGTTTTTTTTGTCAGATTTGGATATGTTGTAGCTGGGAAAATTCCCTACAAGGAGGGTGCCCTTTATTGTTTAATCAGAAGTTGGGATCATGGTGATATTTTAACTAAAAAAATGTGATTTGAGAATCCAATTTTCCGTTTACGTCTAATGTCTATAAAAATATTTTGGTCCAAGTTGGTTGAAGCACTTGACTCTTATTCAATCGACCAAAGTTCGAAGGTTCGATTACCGGTGGGTCAGTATTAATTTTGTTATATATATATATAGTTCTGTTTTACATATGATTTCATCAACCTTTTCAACTGTCATTAGATGTACTATTAAAAACAATTAAAATGCCTAATTCTGTGAGCTTTTACTTTGTGTAATAAACCTAAAGAGTATTGTGAATATTTCTAAAAATATTCTACATGAAATAATTAACGGAATATTATGTTATGTACTATTTATGGACCTATCTAAGGCATTTGACACCATCGACCACCATATTTTACTTTAAAAACTGAATCATTACGGTGTACGGGGTTTAACTCATCGGTGGTTTTCTGATTGTTTGTATAATAGAAAACAATATGTGGCGGTCGACGGTGTCGAATCTGATTATATGGATGTAGTTCCGCAAGGATCGGTTCTTGGACTACTTTCATTTATCATATATATGAATAATATTATTAGTTCATCCAAATTACTTTGGTTTTCATTATTTGCTGATGATACAGTTGTTTATTTTCTCATTCCAATATTAAACGCTTAGTTTCTATTTTAAATGAAGAGTTAACAAAATTGAATGATTGGTTAATTAAGAATAATTGAATTATGCAAAGACTAAACAAAACTAAAAAGTTCAAAATTTCACCAAATCCTGTTTTTGTTACTCTCTCTCTCTCTCTCTTTCTACACTTTCACTGCCATGCATACTAACAATCATTACTAGATTTAACATCTTATAAATTTCGATTATCGATGGGTAAAATATTAATATCTTACTCATATTTGTATTAAATCAGGACTAAATAAATCACTGTGTACATGTTCTAATATAAAGAAAAGTGTTTAAAAACTTTTTTGCATGTTATCTCAAGACTTGACAGACGGCACACGGAAGCATTGAGAGCTACAGTGCGTCAAAACGTTATTCAAATGGTAGATCTTTCTTTCCAATACGGCACGATCAATAAGCTGCATGCATGAAACGTAGTTTAGATATAGTCCTTATTAGTCAAAAATCATCTCTAATGACGTCATTGTTGCGTTTGTAGTGCATCGAAATATCAATTCAATGATTGGTATAAATATATTTCTGCAATCAGGCGAAAATTTGACCTTGTCTAGTAAGTTAACAATTATCATAATATTATAACAATCTTCTATCAAATACCTGAAGGGGGCGCTATACCACTTTTAATCATGGTCACCATCATCATCATCATCATCAATATCGTCATTATCGTATTCATGCACGTTATCATTATATCATCATCGACATAGACACACTTTTATGATCGTAATTTAAGAGCCTATTTATGCTAGAAATATTGAAGGCATCTCCCCTTCTCTCTTGCTCTGTTTCCCTACACCTCTTCTGTTCGGCCCCTCTCCTTCTCTTGGTCTCTCTCTGCATCTCTCTTTTTCGATCTCTTTTTACATTTTCACCATCTTCCTCCCTCTGTGTTTCCCTCTCCCTCTCTTGCTCTGTCTCCCTTCGTCTCTCTCTCGTTTTCTAATCTCTTCCCTTTCTCTCTGCATCATCTCAGCTTGTCTCATTTATTAGTTTACTTCATGTATATAAATTAAATCCAAAGAAATTCGAGGCAATTTATATCGCTTAGCCATTCACTGCCATGCATACTAACTATCATTTATAGATTTAACATTTCATAGATGTTGGGTTATGGATGGGTACAATATTAATATCTTACTCATATTTTATATTAACTCAGAACTAAATAAATCACTATGTACATTTTGTAATATTTGTAAAAAGTGTTTTGAGCTTGTTTAGTATAAGTAAACAGTTTAATCCTCTATCGAAAACCTGAAGGGGGCGCTGTGCCACTTTCAATCATGGTCATCATTCAATAATGACATGAAATGGAAACAATTTTTCGAATATATATTCAGAACGGTAGGAGGAAAGTTAATATTTTTGTGCAATTATAATCCCAAAACAATCAATATTAAGGCACCCAATCTATACTTGGATTTTTTGAACATCTGGAATTATCTAAAGGAGAAGGAATATATTGTAAAAGAAACACATAATGAAAATCAAATTATCTTTAACAATACTTTTATTGAAGGTAGGATAATTCCTTTTAATGCAAAATTATTTCATGTGAACATTTTTCAAGTTAAACATTTGACGGACGCAGAAGGTGATATGAGATCAGGGGACTATTTCATAAGGAAAGGTCTTAATGTAGACGATCTGTTTTTGCTTAATGATCTATACACCAAATTGCCAGCTGCCTGGAAGATTAAGAGAATTTGCAGAGGGAGAGATGATATTCTAAATGACACTGTTGATCTTTCCAACATTAACTTTATTATTAACAAAACAGTATATTCTTTTGAGTCTGTCTCTTCCAAAATGCTCTATAACATTTTTATTGCTGTAATACAAGATGCATTTGCTTTTAAACATCCAGAGGTAATAGCTTTAAATCTAGATAAGTCGGAAACTACAACATGTTTCTCAATCCCCAGATTTTCCACTCTAGATGGGAAGTTAAGGGAGTTTCAGTATAAACTTTTACATAACATCATATTTTGTAATGATAAATTGTATCTTTTTGGATTAACACAGTCAAATTTATGTTCCTTTTGTAGAAAAGAAGTAGAAACCTATCGTCATATCTTCTTTGAATGTTCTGAAGGGACCAGAATATGGAATGAGATGGGAAACAGTTTAAAGATGTTTCAGTTTCTTAATATGCAATGGATTGATGTGTTGCTGGGTTTCAGAAAAAATATGAAAGATAATATATTGTTAAATCATGTATTGATTATGGTCAAATATATGATTTACAGTAATCGTAAAAATGGAAAGTTCCCAACTAGTAAAGAAATATGTAAGGCTGTAGAGAACTCAAAAAAAGTTGAACATGAAAAAGCAAAATTAAAGGACAAACTGCCAATACATTATCAAAAATGGGAAAATTTTACCCCTTAAGGCAGGGGAACTGATTGTATATATATTGTAATTCCTGTTTCCTGTTCACTCACTCACTTTCCCATCGATCCGGACATTTATCTGCTATCGTGTTTGCTTGTTTTTTTATATTTCATATTTATATATTTTTTAAATAACGGTATAGTTACAGACCTCCACTGATACAAGACCCTTATATAGTTATAATGAAAAATGCACCGTATTATTATATGTAAATATAACAAATTTTGTCATCATGGGTTATGAAGCAGCACCTTCACCTTATACTTTTTGTTTATAAAAGAAAATCTTTGTTCAGATTGCTTAATTTATATTGAACTAATTAATTTGCATATTATGTTGTAAAAATTGTTCCTTTTTATAATGTTGTATTCAAGTACTACCGTCACCTTTTCCTTTTTTAAAGGAATTGGAGCACATTCTGTACACTTGTTTGAATGTGTACTATATTAGTTTGGATACTTATGGAAAATATTTTTAAAATATGTCTGTGTTTATAATGTATGAGACAATGTACTACATGCATGTTTATACTGTAAGAACAGTTGTGTTCCTATTCATCATTTTGTATAATTATGAAGATCTGAATAAAGGCAAAAAAGCTTTAAAAAAAAAAAAAAATCATTCTAATATCGTCATCATCGTATTCATGAACATAATCGTTTTTTGATTATCGGCAACACTTTCATGATCAGTATTTAAAAGAGCTTATTTATGCTAGAAATATGGAAGGCATTGTTCTTAATTGCATATCTCTCTCCTCTCTCTTGTTCTGTTTCCTTTCTCCTCTCATGTTATGCCCCTCTCCTTCTCTTGGTCTGTCTCTGCATCTCTCTCTCTCTCTACTCTTTCACCCTACCCCCTCTCTATTTCTTGCCTTGCCTCCCTCTTATTCTCTTGCTCTGTCTCCCTCTGCCCTACATAGTTGAACCTTGACTCATGGATAAACCATAATTACACATGAGCATACGTATCACCTAATTCATCTAAGTGACGATTTAAAATCTAGTCAATTCTTCGTTTTTGTGCATGTTGGTATTTCATGAGATGCACAGCCTTTATTTTTCAAAGTTTTATTTAATTGTGTTTCGAATCATAAAGATTGTTATCAAAGAACCCTCTCCTTGCATCGACCATCCACTGCATAGCAAATACTGGACATCTGACTGGTGAACCTGTGGAGGTAGAATCACTTTAAAGTGATGAAACCTGTGAAACCTATGGCGCAGAATAGGATTCAAACCAAAGTAAACCAAGCATATACCGCTGACCCACATTCGGTGCATCAGCCCAAACTAATTCGTACAAGGAGCCTGTTTTGAAGGCATCCGTGGCAGGAAAAAAAATATGAATCTGAAAACAAGTCACTTTTTATTTCAATGTCACATTGGATCACACACACACACACACGGCTTTGAGGAACAATAGAGAACTATTACTACAACGCCGTTAAATTTGATAACTCAACCTTGCGGTTCGATGCATTTCCTAGGGATCAGCCCATCTCTACCCGGTGGGCACAAACTAGGAAGTTTGTTTTGTGCCGTTTGACTGCACGGACCGTGGTAACTTTCATGGAGGATAAAATGGTGAATTTAAAAACAGCATTTGATCGAACTGAATTATATTTATTACAACTCAACATGATGCAGGCCCATTCCAAAGGTGAACCATAAAGCCATAAGTAAAATTTTGTAATCTAAAAAGAGCGATGGGTTTCATATTCACCATTAAAATCCCGAAATCCCATTCGTTTTGCACGCATTGCTTGTTATTCTAATCTAGGTCCCTACATCCAGCGCGATTTCCTTCAAACTGCTTAGGCATAATCATCGGCTTCATTTCAAAGTCACCTGATCCTTCGTTTTTTCGAAATTACACATGCATAACCATCCATGCACCATTTTGTACGTTTCTGTGTCGTTGTAAGGCCTTTTTTTTTCCTTTGCTTCTCAACTATCCTAAAAGCTACATAGGCTACTTTTAACAAATTCCTCTAAATAGTCTGATATGTTCTTTTATCTGCGTCGCGTAATTGGCAAATCAAGGAGCCATCTTCATACTCAAAATTTAAATCCGGAATCGAATACGTCAAAAATTGACCCCTAAAACCCGTAAATTGCCATAACTTTATCATATCAATTTCGTTTGGTCTTCAAGTATCAAGTATCAAGTTTATTTGTCTTCCAGAAAACACATGTGACAAAATATAATAGAGTATAATCATAACAGTACAATGTAGAACAAAGGAAGACGAGGAGACCTTGGTTGAAGCACAGCTTGTTAAGTTAAGGCCCCCTCATATGATGTGACAAAGATAACTTATTTATGAATACAACAACAAATATGGAATATATAAAACTATTTACAAAATACTCTCAGAGAACAACTACCCAACGTTGCATCTAATATGATCTAATATGGACAAACCCAAGCCGACACCAAGTCGAGACATCAATGAGTTATTGCTCTCTGAGTGCAGAGGTCAAGTAGGAATATATGGTATATGTAGTATGTACAGGTGAGAAAGAAGAAGAAAAAAAGAAAAGGGATAAAGGGGGTTATATGTCAAAGTCAAGAATTAACGAAAAAAAGATCAAGAGTAGAGTTAAATATGCTACAGTACACTAACAATAAAGCTTGATAACACATTCATGTGTCATCGACATACTTGTCAAGAAAATATGACTTTAGTATCTCGATCGTATCATCGCACACATCACTACCGAATTTGACGCTTCAATTGTCACGCATGTTATAAATAGCGCCCCCTAAATGTTTTCCAAAATGGTAAGATTTGATGACGTTATTAAAAAGTTATCGCCCAAAATGATGAATTTACTATGCATTACGTAACATCCCGTTTAATCCTTGCAGTACATCGCACATAAATGACAATGGTGTCAAACTGACTGCAATAAAATGCAGTCAGTTCGAATGATACCAAGTACGTTCTATGTTCACTTAAAATATTTTGAGTAAATCGAATTTGAACAAGGGTCACTATACGAATTCCGCTGAGTTTACATCCAATTATAAAACGTATCGGCTATGACTTTATTTTTTCAGACTGTTTTTTGCCCCCTTTCCGTCCTTTTTTTCTTTTAAATTTTGCAAGCGTATTTTAAGTGTCATAACGCAGGGCATCTTGATTTTAAAAATTTGTCAATGGTGGGGGCATTTCACACGCCATTTTATACTCTGCATGATTATGTTAGTATGGACGGCTGATAGTGCCACAGCGCGCGTCATGACGTGTTCTTCATTCACTATAATCCCTTTTGTTTTGCACCGGTGCTTGCGAGCCTTTTTCTAAGGCCCTTCCTCTGTCCCAATGTGCATGACCATCCAGGCGCCATTTTTCTTTCAAAATGCCATCTTCATACTAGAAATTCAAATTCGAAACCGACGCCGTCAACATTTTCAAAAATTCTTGAAAAATTGACACCCTAAAACCAAAAATTGCCATAACTTTCTCATACCAATTCTGTTTCATCTTAAAATCTTACAATATCTGTTTCTCATCATCAGACATTGCCATTCACAATTTCGTTTTGCAAAGGCTATGCATTCAAAATAAATAGGGCCCTCTAAAGTTCTGAAAATGTCTATCTTTCTGTGGCCTTACCTCCATTGTGCCTGGCCAAACCCGAACCTTTTTTTTAGATTTAGATACTTGAAGATATGCCCTTTCGAGCCAAATCAAAAAATATATATCGTAACACTGACCGACTTTGCAAAAATTGTCGGCAAATTTACAGTCCTCAAGAGAATTCCGAAATAACTTCAACTTGCTCTAAAATGGTGATCTTTATACCTACGTTAAAGAAGCTTGGCAGGCATATGTATCCATACAATACACAACTATCTGGTAAGTTTGGAAAAATCTGATGACGTCATCGCAAAGTTATCGCCAACAATGATGAATTTACTATGCATTACGTAACAGCCGTAGATGTAATATCTGATATCCAATATAGGCCACCTAACTCTCCGAAATCACTCATGTGTAACCTATCAGGCGTCATTCTGTCCGTTTCTGGTCCGTTTTTAGCCCTTTCTTTTTTCCTTCGTTTCTGCACTTACCCTTGATGTTACAGACTTCTAACAAATTCCTTTAGATAATCTAAGTGATGTTCTTTCATCTGCAAAGCATAAATTTGTTTTCAAAATGCCATCTTCATACTAGAAATCGAAAATCCGAAACCGATGCGTCAAAAATCTCTCAAATTCTTTAAAAATTGACCCCTAAAACCGTAAATTGCCTAAACTTTACGCATGATATAAATAGCGCCCTCTAAAGTTCTGAAAATGGCTATCTTTCTGTGGCCATAGCTCGGTTGTGCCTGGCCAAATCCGTACTCTTTTTTTTTATTTAGATACTTCAAGATATGCCTTTTCCAACTGAAAAAGTAGATAAACCCTACTTTGCGAAAATTCCCTCCAAATTCTCAGTTTTCAAGAATATTGCGAAATAACTTCAACATGCTCAAAAGTGGTGATCTTTATACCTAAGTCAATGAAACTTGCAGACATTTGTGATGGATAAGTCATTTTTGTTATCTCCAATGAATTGATGTCTTTTTGAGTACAAACACTGTTCGTGTACCGTATATAGCAATTCCCAGATATTAGCAGCATAAGTCCATGGGCCAAAAACTGAAAAGGCACACACCACCTCAGACACAATATTAAATGAATTTTGTTCCCCTATTAGTAAGGACCCTTACATATTAGAATGTATTACAACGTTGGTGATCGATGTGACCACCATGACCTTTACCTGTTTGAATTTTATGAATACCACGTTTCTATAATTCTTAAAACAATATTAAAACAAATGTAAGCATCTGAGCTTCTGTAATAATGGCTTCCAGTTTAATTGCAATCGAATCTGAGCCATTTAAGTTCAAGATAAGGTATATATATATTTTGTAATCGATACCGAAAATTGCATTATAAGATTTTTTTTGTTAATGTTACTGACTGATTATGAAGAAAGGAATAGTCGTGTTTGTGTGGAAGAATTTCCAATTGCTTAACTGATTCAAATCCAGATCCAGAAGATTGTTTTCAGGTAATAGTCATGTCTGATAGAGCAGTCGCTATGACACCTTATTATTAGTTGGATGTGTTACGAAAGTTACATGCTTTACTTATGTCTCATGGTACAACCTTTAGGAAAAAACAATCTTAGCAACGATTGTTGCTAAATTTGAACAACAATCGTTGGCCATTGCTGCTCTTTAATACAGCCATGGCATAGAGTGGCAATTCACTGTTTCAAGACTCATAATTAGGGATCACTTCGCTTTAGAGTTAATTACACTTCAAATTAACCACTCAAAGCAGTAGTTTAAATACTCTTTTGAGAGTGAATTTCTATATCTATTTATAAACGTGGTTTTCACTTTAAAAAAAAGGGATTCTTAATATGAAATCGGGCTAAGACATGAAAGATGATTTGTTGATTTTTCAATAACGGAGGAATTTTTATTTCGTTGTCGCGGCCACAGTTGAACTATAAACAACACAACTGTGTATAATTACCTTAAGTAGAGAACGTTTACAAGAACAAATGTTGTCTGTTATCCATTTTAATTTTTTACGATAATAAACTAGATTTGATATTTTCATTAAAAGTATTTACTTTCCTTATAGTAAAAACATAAGATGTGTCAATATCACATGAACAAAAACCGATGTAATGATAATGATTATATTCTGTATTTATAGGGTTTGATACATCTGTATATGCGGTATTGTTTAGTCCCTATTATTGTTCCCGACTCTCGTCTTGCAAAATAAATGAGCAGAAACAGTATGGAAATTATTATCACATGACTGTGAAAATCTGGTCGGATGTAGCCAGGGTATAGCCAAATCATTATTGATACTGCTCTTCATGCGGATCCTGCAATTGTTATTACTCCATCTTTGCAACAACAATTTGGTTGTCGAGAGGAAATATGTGGGCAAAACACATTGCCCAAGGACGTAAGCAGTAGCACTAATAAGGAACAAACCTTTTGTATCAGAGTGAAGAGTCCTCACCTATACAGTGCGTCCCAGAAAAAAAACGAAACCGAGAACTGTCGATGTTTTATTCAAACTTAGTCACATTTATAATTAATAAATGACACATATTTGGAAAGCTTAGATCCTCCTCTTTCATCTGATGCAACTCATAAGATACATTAGTTTCAAATTATTAAAATGCAAGCACCAGTTTAAACGAACATAACTTTGTTATTCCTTGCTCATTTATCACGATTGAGGTGTCATATGAAAGGGCAGAAACTCAACTTTTTAGAAATGTGATTTTCTCTTTGAAATTTAGATACCGCCCGCCAAATGAATTTTTAGTTCCCACTCTTCATATTCATCTAAATCACTCATGCGTGAAATATGGATTATACGATTTGCATCAAATGAAAGAGGAGGATCTAAGCTTTCCAAATATGTGTCACTTATCAATAATAATTGTGAATAAGTTAAGATAAAACATCAATAATTCTCGGTTTCGTTTTTTCTGGGACGCACTGTATAACACTGTGCTATAAAATGTTATTTGGTTATTCAGAAACTGGTAAATTACTTTTTGATATTGTTTTTAAATCGAATATTATCAATATTATCTTTATTCTTTATTCTTCATAATGAAGGGAAGCAAAAACAAAATGTTCCCAACTTGTGTTCGGATGATTTACCAGAGAGGGAGAGGGAAGTATTCTCACGAAACAACCTTGTACATTTTGGTTTTCCCATCCTTAAACAACTTTTAAGGATATAACATACTTGTTTTCATTTGATTTCGTCCCAGATCTTCCTAATCTTGCACATCTCATAGTCAATTCCGTCTTTTGGCATTCGTTATTTTAAAAAATTTGTTCAATCAATTTCATCATTTCGCATCCACTTTCGTCAAAGTTAAATCAAGTTGTACTGGGGGAATGGGGATGATTGTTTTAAACGAGATCGCATTTATTTGTTTAATTGCATTTATTTATCTAGTTGCAAAACTATCACTAGTATTTTAGCTTCTTTCCCCGACCATGTCACTCATTTGGTTAGTATAAATGTTTGAATTTTGTTTTTATTATGTAAACCTCAATTTTGCCACTTAGGTTTGTTTATATCTGCTTTAGAATTTTCAGCGAATGAAGGACAGAAAATGAAAACAAGTTATAACTTGATTTCACATAGGTTTATTTCACTGTTCGCATTAATTAGCAGAGAGGGATAGATAGACGTGAACATTCTTACGATAAACGACGATGTATTATTAGTATTCTTATTTGTTTATCGTCTCTACAATGCTACTTGAATAAACAACATGTTTACATGTTAGGCTTCCTGGGAGAAGTTTCAATTGTTTTTACCACATTTCTGGCTTGCACTTCGTAGATTCCGCTGGATTCAAGATATGTTTTTGACTTGCTTTTTTAATTACGAGATCTAGAACAGAATCTCAATCTACTGGATGCAAGTCAACAATTTATTTACAACAATAACCAACATTGTGGTACTATTTATGTAACATCACTTAATTATCTTTGTTATGACATTGCATATGATGAATGTGATGAAAATGACGATGCTTATCATTATTGTTATTATAGTTATGATAATTATTGTTATATCATTCCAGTCATCTGCATCATCAGCATAATCATAAATGACAGTAGTGTAGAATTATAGGTAGTAGTAGTGGTTTCATTCATATTTTGCAATAAATCATCTGCCCAGAATTTATTGATATACTACATCCAAGATGTCTACCCAAATTCTCAATCTTGCTGAAATATTATCAAGAAAAAAGAAGAAACTTTTTGCCCCCTTTTCGTTATATTTTTTAATTGTTCTTTTGCAAGCATATTTTGGGCGGCCAAACGCAGGGCATCTCGAAGCCGGATTCTGAAAATATGTCAAGGGGTGGGGGGGATTTTGGGCACCAATTTTTACCCTGCATGATTATCTTAGTATGGAAGGCCAATTCGACCACAATACGCGTCATGTTTTCATTCACCCGAATCACATTTGCCCGCAGTGCTTTGAGCCCTATCTAGGTCCCTTCCTCTATTTCGATTCAATTCGTAGGCATAGTCTCTAGCATCCCATCAAGGTCACTGTACTTTTCTTTTTATAAAATCACCATGCGTAACCGTCCATGCGCCATTTTGTCAATTTCTGGTCCGTTTTAATGCCTTTCTGTATTCATTCGTATCTCCACTATCCTAGATCCAACAGACTTCTTACATATTTTTCTAGATAATCCAAATTATTTTCTTTCATCTGCGACGTGTAACCTAGCCTTTCATATTTGAAATTAAAAAAGAAATCAAGTCCGTCAAAAATTGCTAAAATTCTATAATTATTGACCTCTAAAAAACTGCAAATTGCCATAACTTTCTTATACCAGTATCTTAATCATATCGATGCACACATCCTAGCCAAGTTTCACGCTCCAACAATTACGCATGATATGAATAGTGCCCTCTAAAGTTCTGAAAATGGGTATCTTTCTCTGGCCGTAGATCAATTATGCCTTAACTGTTAAAAATATGAACCTCACAACTGACAAGTTTTGCAACAAAAACAAAAATGAAAATATTCATTTTTTTCTAGGTGTTTTGGTGATTAACTGATGTCAGTTTCCAGCTTTCACCAGGAATGTGGCAGAAGAAAGAGAAGATAGAGCATGTAGATACATTGAAGAACAGCCTTAAAGGATTTTGATAAATTCAAGAACTTGTAAAGTACTTTAAGTGCCAGGAGAATGACACCTAGCTTTCACTAAGAATGTGGAAGAAGTTTTTCAAAAAGTCGGCCAGTCGTAAAGGCAACGCCAAAAGTCTGATCCACGGAGACAAAAAGGATGGAAATGAACAAGATGGCCGTATTGATGATTTGCAGAGTGCACTAAGCAGTGCTGTGCAGAATGGACAACTTGACCTCATCAAAAAACTAATCGGTGAAGGAGCCGAGGTGAATAACAGCGGAAATGACGGTTTGACCCCATTACATTCAGCTGCTAAAAATAGTCATCCTGATGTCACCAAATATCTCATCAGTCAAGGAGCCCAGGTGAATAAAGTTACAAAAGACGGTTGGACTGCTTTACATCAAGCTTCAGTTAAAGGTCATCTTGATGTCGTCAAAGAATTAATCAGTCAAGGTGCTCAGGTCAATAAAGTTGAAAAGGACGGTTTGACTTCTTTACATTTGGCAGCACAGAATGGTCACCATGATGTCACCAAACATCTCATCGGTCAAGGTGCTGAGGTGAATAAAGTAAACATTGATGGTCAGATTGCATTACATTCAGCTGCTCTAAACGGACATCTAGATATCGTCAAAGAATTAATCAATCAAGGAGCTGAGGTGAATAAAGTTCAAAATGACGGTTGGATCCCTTTACATTTGGCAGCACAGAATGGTCATCCTGATGTCACCAAATACCTCACTAGTCAAGGAGCTGAGGTAAATGACAGCGGAAAAGACGGTTTAACTCCTCTTCATTTGGCAGCACAGAATGGTCAACCTGATGTCACCAAATTCCTCATCAGTCAAGGAGCTGAGGTGAATAAAGTTAACATTGATGGTCAGATTGCATTACATCAAGCTTCAATTAATGGTCATCTTGATGTCACCAAATATCTCATTAGTCAAGGAGCCGAGGTGAATAACAGCGCACATGACGGTGTGACCCCATTACATTTGGCAGCACAGAATGGTCATCCTGATGTCATTAAATATCTCATTAGTCAAGGAGCCGAGGTGAATAACAGCGCACATGACGGTGTGACCCCATTACATTTGGCAGCACAGAATGGTCACCCTGATATCTCCCAATATCTCATCAGTCAAGGAGCCCAGGTGAATAAAGTTCAAAATGACGGTTGGACTGCATTACATCAAGCTTCAGTTAAAGGTCATCTTGATGTCGTCAAAGAATTAATCAGTCAAGGTGCTGAGGTGAATGAAGTTGAAAAGGACGGATGGATCGCTTTACATTTGGCAGCACAGAATGGTCATCCTGACGTAACCAAATATCTCACTAGTCAAGGAGCTGAGGTGAATAACATCGGAAAAGACGTTTTAACTCCTTTACATTTGGCAGCACAGAATGGTCATCCTGACGTAACCAAATATCTCATCGGTCAAGGTGCTGAGGTGAATAAAGTCAACATTGGTGGTCAGACTGCATTTCATTCAGCTGCTCTAAACGGACATCTAGATATCGTCAAAGAATTAATCAATCAAGGAGCTGAGGTAAATAAAGTTGAAAAGGACGGATGGATACCTTTACATTTGGCAGCACAGAATGGTCATCTTGATGTCATCAAATATCTCATCAGTCAAGGAGCCGAGGTGAATAACAGCGCACATGACGGTGTGACCCCATTACATTTGGCAGCACAGAATGGTCACCCTGATGTCACCAAATATCTCATCAGTCAAGGAGCTCAGGTGAATAACAGCGCACATGACGGTGTGACCCCATTACATTTGGCAGCACAGAATGGTCATCCTGATGTCACCAAATATCTCATCAGTCAAGGAGCCCAGGTGAATAACAGCGCACATGACGGTGTGACCCCATTACATTTGGCAGCACAGAATGGTCACCCTGATGTCACCAAATATCTCATCAGTCAAGGAGCCCAGGTGAATAACAGCGCACATGACGGTGTGACCCCATTACATTTGGCAGCACAGAATGGTCACCCTGATGTCACCAAATATCTCATCAGTCAAGGAGCCCAGGTGAATAACAGCGCACAAGACGGTGTGACCCCATTACATTTGGCAGCACAGAACGGTCATCCTGATGTCACCAAATATCTCATCAGTCGAGGAGCCGAGGTGAATAACTGCGAAAATGACGGTTTGACCCCATTACATTTGGCAGCAAAGAATGGTCATCCTGATGTTACCAAATATCTCATCAGTCAAGGAGCCCAGGTGAATTACATCGCAAATGACGGTTTGACCCCATTACATTTAGCACTACTGAATGATCATCCTGATGTTACCAAATATCTCATCAGTCAAGGAGCCGAGGTGAATAACAGCGAAAATGACGATTTCACCCTAATGTATTTGGCAGCACGGAATGGCCATCCTGACGTCATCAAATATCTCATCAGTCAAGGAGCTGACGTGAATAAAGTTCAAAGTGACGGTTGGACTACATTACATCAAGCTTCCGTAAATGGTAATCTTGATGTCGTCAAAGAATTGATCAGTCAAGGAGCCGAGGTGAATTACATCGCAAATGACGGTGTGACCCCATTACATTTGTCAGTACTGAATGGTCATCCTGATGTTACCAAATATCTCATCAGTCAAGGAGCCCAGGTGAATAACAGCGAAAATGACGGTTTTACCCTTTTGTATTTGGCAGCACAAAATGGTCATCCTGATGTCATTAAATATCTTATTAGTCAAGGAGCCCAGGTGAATAACCGCGAAATTGACGGTTGGACTGCATTACATCAAGCTTCAGTGAATGGTCATCTTGATGTCGTCAAAGAATTAATCAGTCAAGGAGCTGAGGTGAATAACAGCACAAATGACGGTTTGACCCCATTACATTTGGCAGCACAGAATGGTCAACCTGATGTCACCAAATGCCTCATCAGTCAAGGAGCTGAGGTGAATAAAGTCAACATTGATGGTCAGATTGCATTACATCAAGCTTCAATTAATGGTCATCTTGATGTCACCAAATATCTCATTAGTCAAGGAGCCGAGGTGAATAACAGCGCACATGACGGTGTGACCCCATTACATTTGGCAGCACAGAATGGTCATCCTGATGTCATTAAATATCTCATTAGTCAAGGAGCCGAGGTGAATAACAGCGCACATGACGGTTTGACCCCATTACATTTGGCAGCACAGAATGGTCACCCTGATATCTCCCAATATCTCATCAGTCAAGGAGCCCAGGTGAATAAAGTTCAAAATGACGGTTGGACTGCATTACATCAAGCTTCAGTTAAAGGTCATCTTGATGTCGTCAAAAAATTAATCAGTCAAGGTGCTGAGGTGAATGAAGTTGAAAAGGACGGATGGATCGCTTTACATTTGGCAGCACAGAATGGTCATCCTGACGTTACCAAATATCTCACTAGTCAAGGAGCTGAGGTGAATAACAGCGGAAAAGACGGTTTAACTCCTTTACATTTGGCAGCACAGAATGGTCATCCTGACGTAACCAAATATCTCATCGGTCAAGGTGCTGTGGTGAATAAAGTCAACATTGATGGTCAGACTGCATTTCATTCAGCTGCTCTAAACGGACATCTAGATATCGTCAAAGAATTAATCAATCAAGGAGCTGAGGTAAATAAAGTTGAAAAGGACGGATTGATACCTTTACATTTGGCAGCACAGAATGGTCATCCTGATGTCATCAAATATCTCATCAGTCAAGGAGCCGAGGTGAATAACAGCGCACATGACGGTGTGACCCCATTACATTTGGCAGCACAGAATGGTCACCCTTATGTCACCAAATATCTCATCAGTCAAGGAGCTCAGGTGAATAACAGCGCACATGACGGTGTGACCCCATTACATTTGGCAGCACAGAATGGTCATCCTGATGTCACCAAATATCTCATCAGTCAAGGAGCCCAGGTGAATAACAGCGCACATGACGGTGTGACCCCATTACATTTGGCAGCACAGAATGGTCACCCTGATGTCATCAAATATCTCATAAGTCAAGGAGCCCAGGTGAATAACAGCGCACATGACGGTGTGACCCCATTACATTTGGCAGCACAGAATGGTCACCCTGATGTCACCAAATATCTCATCAGTCAAGGAGCCCAGGTGAATAACAGCGCACAAGACGGTGTGATCCCATTACATTTGGCAGCACAGAATGGTCATCCTGTTGTCACCAAATATCTCATCAGTCGAGGAGCCGAGGTGAATAACTGCGAAAATGACGGTTTGACCCCATTACATTTGGCAGCAAAGAATGGTCATCCTGATGTTACCAAATATCTCATCAGTCAAGGAGCCCAGGTGAATTACATCGCAAATGACGGTTTGACCCCATTACATTTAGCACTACTGAATGATCATCCTGATGTTACCAAATATCTCATCAGTCAAGGAGCCGAGGTGAATAACAGCGAAAATGACGATTTCACCCTAATGTATTTGGCAGCACGGAATGGCCATCCTGACGTCATCAAATATCTCATCAGTCAAGGAGCTGACGTGAATAAAGTTCAAAGTGACGGTTGGACTACATTACATCAAGCTTCCGTAAATGGTAATCTTGATGTCGTCAAAGAATTGATCAGTCAAGGAGCCGAGGTGAATTACATCGCAAATGACGGTGTGACCCCATTACATTTGTCAGTACTGAATGGTCATCCTGATGTTACCAAATATCTCATCAGTCAAGGAGCCCAGGTGAATAACAGCGAAAATGACGGTTTCACCCTATTGTATTTGGCAGCACAGAATGGTCATCCTGATGTCATTAAATGTCTTATTAGTCAAGGAGCCCAGGTGAATAACCGCGAAAATGACGGTTGGACTGCATTACATCAAGCTTCAGTGAATGGTCATCTTGATGTCGTCAAAGAATTAATCAGTCAAAGAGCTGAGGTGAATAACAGCACAAATGACGGTTTGACCCCATTACATTTGGCAGTAGGGAATGGTCATCTTGATGTCGTCAAAGAATTAATCAGTCAAGGTGCTGAGGTGAATAAAGTTGAAAAGGACGGATGGATCGCTTTACATTGGGCAGCACAGAATGGTCATCCTGATGTCACCAAATATCTGATCAGTAAAGGTGCTGAGATGAATAAAGTCGAAAATCACGCTAGGACTGCATTACATCTAGCTTCACAGAATGGTCATCTTGATGTCGTCAAAGAATTGATCAGTCAAGGTGCTGAGGTGAATCAAGTTGAACATCTCGGTTGGACTGCATTACATGTAGCTTCACGGTATGGCAATCTTGATGTCGTCAAATATTTGATCAGTCAAGGAGCTCACGTTGATAAGGCTTGTGACAAAGGATGGTCAGCCTTATACCTTGCCGCAGCTGCTGGTCATGTTCGTGTTTCAAGTGCTTTGCTTAGTCAGCAAACTGAGCTGACCAAAGCAAATATAATTCATTGGACGGAGTTTCATACCGCTGCAGAGAGAGGCAATCTTGATGCCATGAAAGAGCAAGTCAGTCAAGGAGCCGAGCTGGATAAAGCTGGTTCTTTTGGTTGGACAGCCTTACATATTGCAGCAAGAAATGGACACCTTGATATGACAAAATATTTGCTAAGTCAAGGAGCTGATGTGAATTCTAGCAATGGCTTTGGTAGGTGTGCTTTGCATAGTGCCTCAGAGAAAGGAAACTTGGATGTCGTGGAATATCTGATTAGTGAAGGGGCCGATATGAATAAAGGAAATGACTTGGGATTTACTGCCCTAAATTATGCATCAATGTATGGTCATTTAGATATCATCAAATCCCTAATCGGTCATGGAGTTGAGGCAGATATTTGTGACGTAGATGGAACTACTGCTCTCCATCATGCCTTACATCATGGTCATATCGACATTACGAAGTATCTGCTTAGCCAAGGCTCTGAATTGAATAGGAGAAGTGTGCATGACTCTGTCATCTTACAATTCGATGGACAGTATGGTCACTATGATGTTGTGCGATGTGTGCAGAGTCATGTATGTCGTGCAGATAGCAGACTCGTTGATTCTCTCACTGTCTTTAGAGGTGCTCCGGAAAGAGATCTTGGTAGAAGCAATTATCAAGATGGCGATGAGGATAAGACAGTTCAGGGGGGAATGGTTACTGTGCGTATGCCACTTGTTTCGTCTGATTTTGACATTCAAGATCTTCTTGCAAGTCAAGGAGGAAGAACAGTTGATCGCACGTCATTACAATTTGCTACAGAAGGTGGCTGTCTTGCAGTTGTTCAGTATATAACCAGTCAAGGAGCTGATGTGAACGAAGGCAACAATGTTGGCTGGACTGCTCTTCACTTTGCTGCGCAAATGGGTCATCTCAATATTGTAGATTATCTACTTGAGCAAGGAGCGGAAGTAAACAAAGGAGACGTCGATGATATCTCACCTTTGCATGTTGCTGCATTCATTGGCCATTGTGACGTTACCGAGCATTTGCTTAGGCGAGGAGCAGAGGTCAACGGAGCCACCAAGGAGAAAGGTTCTACAGCCCTACATGTCGGAGTGCAGAATGGTCATCTCGATATCACGAAAGGCTTGCTCAACCACGGAGCCGAAGTTGATGCGACAGACAAGGACGGTTGGACTCCCTTGCACATTGCTGCTCAGAACGGTCACATCGATGTCATGAAGTGTCTACTTCAGCAACTTGCAGAAGTTAGCAAGGTTACCAAGAAGGGATCATCTGCATTGCATTTGTCTGCTGCAAATGGACACACCGATGTCACAAGATATCTATTGGAGCACGGAGCTGAAGTAAATCGGATTAAACCTGGTCAGACTCCGTTGCAACTCGCTGCAGAACAACACCAAGTGCATGGGACAAGTACAGATACGTGGTGTGCTGAAGGGCGAAATCACACTTCTTCCTTGAATGGCCATGCAGATACTGATGGTTTAACAGAAGATGAGAAGAAGGTATTTAATTTAGTATTCATATAGATTTCATGTGAAAAAATTTCATACTGTTTATCAACATTCTCGCAAGTATCAAAACCATACCAATAAAAGTTAAAGAGGTTAGTCAGTCTTTCGCCTTAATAATTATGTTAAAACTTTGTTGTCAAGGTATATAGATTGTCTGAATTATAAAAAAAAGTTTGGAATGATTCTACAAGGACAAAAACCTATCTTGTACTAGTGCATATAAATGTATGTCGAACCTGACTTAGTGGCCACTTATCAATGAAAGCCACCTCTGTATCGTGGCCGTTTATTTTCCTCCCTCGAGAAAGAAATGTGCGTTTGAGAACCTGTCTACAAAGGCCACCTGTCAACAGTGACTCTATAATATTTGTTTAAATGTTAATATATGTATATATGTAAGTCTATTTGGTGATTAAAGATATGGAAAACTAGAAAAGAAACTGCTTTATAAAAGCTGTTTTGTTTTTGGATTCTTAGTTCTTGAGGCTTGTGTTTTACACAGGTTGTTGGACAGCATTCTGAGAAAGGCTGCACAGCAGTTCATTTAGCCACGCAAAATGGTTACACCTCTATCATCGAGACATTAGTTTCTCATGGCGCCGATCTCAACATCCAGTCCATAGACGGACAGACCTGTCTTCACGAAGCCATCATACTTTCTGGTCGGAAGGACAGTAAAGTTGAAGCAACACCAGTACTCCAAAGGGTAATATTATGAACTCTATAACACACTGTCCCTGGGATTGTACGACAACTGCTCTGTAGTAATTTCCTAACTTAGGCCCCCATCACACCAAACTAGTTCTTACTACGTTCTCGAAAATATTGCCAAACGGGCTCAAACTGTGTGCGAACGAAGTTGAACGTAATATCAACTGTTTACGATCTGTTTAAGGACTTCATGGATGGGCTCGGACTCGACTAAAGTCTATAATACGACCCTAGTTCGTTCATTAACAGTCCACAATACGTCCAACTCGTCTGAACCCATCCACAGTCAGTTCATATCAAGTTCAGATCGGGTAAATTTGACATTTCCAAGGAGTCCAAACCATTCTTACTAGTCCGCAACTTGTTCTAACTAGTTCATAACCCAACAGCCCCGTTCAGAGACTGTCCAACTCGTCCTCATCTCGTTCTTAGTGCGTTCGAACGCGCTCATACCGTGCGTGTGCAATCCCGTCCTGGTTCGAGGGCTATAAAACACAGCGCGTTCTTGATAATTGATGCTCGACCACATCACGTTGTAACATGTTTCTAGTAGGATCGACGGGATTGCACACGCTAGGAGTGCGTTCGAACGCACTAAGAACGAGATGAGGACAAGTTGAACTGTCTCTGAATGGGTCGGTCGAGTTAAAAACTAGTTAGAAAAAGATGCGAACTAGTTATAATGGGTTTGGACGTATTAGGAACGAGGTAGAACTAGTTAATAATGGGTTTAAACTGACTACGGCCTGGCTTGGACTGCCTGGAAATGGCAAATTTACCCGATCTGAACTTGATATGAACTGACTGTGGACGGGGTACAGACGAGATGCACGTATTGAGGGCTGTTTATGAACGAACTAGGATCGTATTATAGACATTATTTACACATTCGGCCCCGATCACAACCAGTTTTACGATTTTCTAGGACGGTTCCAGAACGTAGTGAGAACTAGTTTGGTGTGATGGGGGCTTAACCAAATTCCTTACTTACAATTATGCAATTTGAATCATACCATTCACACATGAGTGAGCATAGCAATTTAACAATGAATTATTCTCTAAAAGAAAATTACACAAAATGTAGCACATTGACATTCGAATTTCGATGTTAAATTTCCATCTCGTAGAGTTAAATATAAAAAAATATTTGTGTAAAGGTTCTTTTTTCTAAAATATTAAATAGGATTCATAATTCTAAAATTCACAGAGGACTCGTAGTTTCCGAAAAAGAAATAGAGTTCATTATTGCAAACATGACAAAGAATTCTGTATCATAGAATTAAAACTTTGAAATAACGAACCTTATTTCATTTTCGGAATGACAAACCTTTGGAGTAATGATACCTTAACTTTCGGAATTATTAACATAAACGAACCATCAGAAAAAGTAAAAGAAATGTTTGGAATTATGAACCTGTGGATAAATCTTCAGAAACACAAGGGCCTCCCAAAGTTTAAACAATCGTTTATATTGATAATTGTTCTAGATCTCAGAAGAGTTCTATCAGAATGAATTGTCTCCCAGAAAGGCCCTGGTCTTATATCTCTTGGACAACGGAGCAAAGCCGGACATCAAGGATAACCAAGTCAACCTACCAGTCCACTATGCCAAGGATGAAATCATTCGCCAGATGATATTCTCAAGGTAGGAAAGGATTAAATTAACATGAGCATTTGGAAGAAACGCAGAAATGGTGTCATAGTCTAGTGGTCTACGTTGTAACTGGTAAAGTGCTTTATAAATTATAATTATTATTATTTAAAAAAAAAAATACAAATTATTATTTTAGCTTTCTTAAATTTGGATTTTGGTTTCAGGCTGGGTTATACATTTGATTTCTTTATTTAACCAATATAAAGAGTAGTATATGAAGATTATTACTTAATTTTTCAGTAACTCCATTCGAAACCAGTTAGTATATATTGTAAAATTGTAAAAATAAAGCTTGAGACAAACACTGGATATGTGAAAATAAAAGTCTGCGGTCACTATTCATTTATGCACCAACAGTATATCCTGTAGTACCCAGGTGGAATTGTTCTTTTAAAGTATAAAAACGAAGAGTAGTCATATTTGGAGCACCTCCATTACTTTAGCAATGATTACTCTGAAAAGCAAGAAAGTGGGACTTCTCCATGGGTAAAAGATCTGTGGATATTTGTTGAAGTACCTTTTGCCTGCCCAAGAATATCCTGAAGGTTGAAACAATATGATGATATCACTTTTTCTTTGTTGTCGTTTGCATACTTTCCTAGATATCCTGACATGGACATCATCAGAGCTTATCGAGGTAACACTCTCGGATAAATAAAAAATAAACATGGTTTATCATAAACAATTAACGATAAATAAATGATTCTTAAGGTTTTCATTTTTTTTTAAATATATGGGTGCAACATAAGAGCCAGAACAGAACAAGAAAACTTTAGGGGAATTGCCAAATTTTCTTTCAGACTTACAAATTTCATATTTAAGAGAGAGAAATGATTGACATGGTGATCAATATTATTGGTTAACTAGATGTCCATAATTCTCAGGGTGATTCTATTTTGGAGCCACGTAAGAGAAGGTTCATTTCTGGTGAAGATAAAGAATGAAACTTTTTCGTTCTTTTTATTTCATGTTCGAGGAACAGATATAGTAGAAATGTTCCCTGATAGGTATTGCTCCGCAAATGCTCTCATATTTGAAATTTGACGAGAAATGCCTCAAAAAATTGGACCAAACTTTCATAATAATAATAACTCCGCTTTTATATAGTGCTTAATACATCTATAATGTCTCTAAGCGCTATACATATATATTAATACCCCGGTCATTGGATTCAATACTTGCCCGTACACAGTATGTGCACGATCTCTACTCCCTGGGGAGCATTCGAGCCAGGCGTTACTTGACGCTCTAAACTGTTTGACCAACAATGACGGTCGCATACGTGTTTGCATTGTTTGCATTGTGCAGTTCCCTAAACCCATACCCAAATGGAGTCATTTGCTTTTCATTTTGATCATTCCAAAACCTACATCGACTTTTATGTAAAACACAGTCAACCCTTTTCCATTGCTTCGGGATAGTTTGTTTTTCACTGGAAAGGTACTCAACATTATCTTTAGACCCTCATCATTCTTAATCTCTCTTTATTGAATTTTGATCTGCAGCTGAAGAGTCGGCACCACCAGTGGTCAACGCTGTCTCTGCTCAGGTTGGATGTGACGGTAAAGAGCTCGAACTGGAACAACATGGCATTTCAATGGCTATCCCCAAGGACAATTACCCCCTGTAAAATTACCCCCCGGAGAATTACCCCCCCCCCCCCCCCGAGGACAATTACCCCTGAGGACAACTACCCGCGTGGACAATCAAGATTCAATAGCAAAAGACGATCTGACACATTGAGAGATGGCTACGAGCCCATACGATCCCATGCATGCACTCATATTCGTTCAAATACTATACAGTATAGCACGTTATCTTCCTCATTACTATACATTTCCCTTTATAATTATAATTTATGAAACGCCAGTGCGGTTGCTGATTTCCTTGAAGGATGTAAGTTTTAGGTAATTGTCCAACGCTTCTCAAAATGCACAGAAATACATTTCTCTGGAGCAGCGGTATTTCAACTTGTTGTTAGTCACGGTACAAGTCGGTACCCTTTTAAGAAATGAAATGTTTCTCCCAAATCCCAAAGTCTTCACAGACTATTTATTTTGCATGACTCTGGCACTCGTCAAGTGCTATGTACACACGTATGGGCACATTCAAGAATAAAAAAGGAGAAGACATTTTCAAACAGGTAAAAAATTAGTTTGTAATCAACATACCAGAAACGATTTAAAGGACTGTATGCAGGCATCTTACCGCCGAATGTACATGAATAAAAGGTGATATATTCGGTCATCACCTTGAAACACGAATATGAGGATATTCGAGCCTCTCGTTGCCCTTATTTATCATGTTTTTAAATGTAACGATTGTGGTAAAAATGAAATCTCGAAATAAAAAAAATATATAATATGTATTCGGGCGCCTTGCTGTCAAAATATTGTGAGCGAGCGAGGAAGTAATACACTTATTAGTAGTTGTCCTCGGGGGTAATTGAAGTCTTTCGTCTACGGCTGATTGTCAACGAAATGGAGTTAAGTCTTTTGTCAACTCTGTTTGTTACCACGGCAGGCAACCAGTGAAAACGAATTTGTTTGCTAAAATTATGAAAATGTAAGGGCTACTTTAAACAAACAAAACTTTGTCATTCCTTGCTCATTTTTCCTAATTGAGGTGTCATATGAAGGGCAGAAACCCAACTTTCTAGAAATGTGATTTTCTCTTTGAAATTCAGATACCGCCCGCCAAACGAATTTTCGGTTTCCTCTCTTCAAATTGAATTCATGCGTAAAATATGCATCATAATGAGTTGCATCAAATGAAAGAAGAGGATCTAAGCTTTCCAAATATGTGTCATTTATTAATTATAAATGTGATTAAGTTATGATGAAACATCGATAATTCTCGGTTTCGTTTTTTCTGGGACGCACTGTATATGTATATATCAGTGGCGGATCTAGGGGGGGGGGTTGGGGGGGTTGCAACCCCCCCCCCAAAAAAAAAATCCGGGGACCATTTTTTTAAATCTTATCGCAAGAAAACGCCATTTTCACACACAGATTTTCAAAAATTTTCCCTACTGTGGGAGGGGGGACACCCCCCTCCCACACCCTCCCCCCTCGCTCGCTCCGCTCGCTTGGACTCGGTCGCTACGCTCCCTCGCACACCACCCCAACCCCCCCCCTTTATAAAAAGCTGGATCCGCCCCTGTATATAACAAGATTATCATGGCATAATTTCTGAAGTACTACAAAACTACGTTTGAAAGTTTAAGGCCTGCTGTACTAACTGTAAAGTATATTGATTCTGTGCCTCCATATATATGTTTATATAAGAAGATTATCTTGGTATTTTTTCTAAAGTAATACCATATTATGTTAGAAAGTATTACTGTTCTAACTGTAAAGTATATTGATTATGTGCCTCATTATATATGTATATATAAGAAGATTATCGTGGTATAATTTCTGAAGTAATACCATACTAGGAAGATTATCATGGTATATTTTCTAAAGTAATACCATACTACGTTAGAAAGTATTACTGTACTGACTGTAAACTTTCCTGATTCTGTGCTTCATTATATATGTATATATATATTCAATTCAATTCAATTCAAAAATGTTTGTTTTTACTATTGCAAAAACATGGTCCATACTGATTGAATTTTACATGAAAGACAGCACTGGCTGGAATGTTCATGTTTACATGTTAGGCCAATAAATAACACTTTTAGAGATATATACATGTAAAAAAAAAAAGAAGCAATATAGAAATAGGTCTTAAATTCTGTAACTAAAAACCAAAAACACATTGCACAAGTTATCAACAATACAACAAAATATATAGATATCATGGCATATTTTTTTTTTTTTAATTTTAAATTTCATACTGGTATTGGGAACTGTTAAGTATATGACTACTTTGCAGTAGTTATGTGACTTTAATGCCGTTTTTTGTACCATTGTATGTGATGTTTTATATATCTCTTGCTGCAGTAATCTATATTCAACAAGAATTCGTTTATTCTTGACTTCTTTTATGCTATAATTTTAAAATCTCTTGTTTCGTCAACTTGTAATTTTTGTTTTCTTCCACTTATTCCGGGGGTAAAACATTGTATATGTACATAAATATGTCACTTGAAGCATATGTTACTCATTTTTTAATAGGTGTTCATTTGTGTTAAATTTGTATTACTAGGGGCGGATCTAGATTTTTGCCAAGGGGGGGGGGGGTTGACCCAGTGGCGGATCCAGGATTTTCCTAAAATCGCGCGGTTTTACTGTTTCCCCTTTTTTTTTCCCCTTCTTCTTTCCCCCCTTTTTTCCTCACTTGGCCGCCCAACGAGGGGGGGGGGGGGGGGGGTTAAACCGCCGAACCCCCTAGATCCGCCCCTGTTTACTGTGTATAAACTAAAATTTGAGATGAAGAAAAAATGCTGAATTTCTGAGAGTACTTTGTTTGACCATAATACAATTGTCATTTTATCAGATGTGATTTCCATGACTTCTTTATTGGTATGTAAACATTTTTGAGATGTAAATGTATTTGTGAATTTACTTCATTTTCTTTACCACCGTATTATATTCGGTATGTAAGTTTGCTTTTGGTTTTCATGCGAACCTCATATAATAGTTTTGGTATTTTTGCATATTGAATAGTAATTCTTGTAAACTTGTCAATATCAGAACAAATGACGACATTTTTTTTGTTTTTGTTATCTTATATGAAACAACTTGTCCTGCGATTAAAGACATCTACGTAACCAACATTGAAATATGTTATATGTGTGAATTTTGTATAGACGTTTGTGATTTCAGTACCATGTTTATATCATTATGTGCAGTGAATAAACTCATTTTGACTTCTATCATGATTATGTAATAGATTAAATATTTTATTCTTAGTTCTTTAGATTATCTTCCTCTCATTTAGTTGTTAATGCCCATTCCCCATTTCTATTTTCTTGTCTTTGCCTTCACCCAGCTCCTGTTCCTTTCCTTCATTCTGTATTATTATCCAGGAGACTACCCCTGGGTCATCCTCATCCCATTTTATATTCATTAGTTCACCTTTCACTCTTGGTTTTTTATATTTCTCGATTCTTTCATCCTCTGTTCTTCTGTTGATTACTTGCTCTTTTATATGAATGTATTTGAATATATTTTGTAAAAGCAATGAAAGTGAGGTGTGCAGTGCAGGCAAAATAAATCAGAGCACTTCTAGACTACTCCTTGTCAATTTTTTTAAAATATCTATTACCTCTATTTATCTACATAATTTAGTTTCTCAATTTAATTAATTTCGTGTTCTCACTCGTTTTTTTGTATTGAGTTTGATTCTTGTTTGTTTGATTATGGGCTGATTCTGCATCTATTTTGTGTGTTACAATGTCATGGCCTCATATATGTATGATATGTATTAAATGTTATTACATGTGAGATTCTCATTTTCATTTGTAGTACAATCAGTAGATTAATAAATAAGCTCCTTTTATTAAAGCATAATTATAATGGATACATTTATATTGCACACATATCCATCCCAGGGGATGCTCAAAGTGCCTACAAAGTAATATTGTTTTCCTGGCTCTAGCCAAGCTGCCCTCAGGTGCTAGAAGCATTTAAGGGAATAAATTCCTACCAAGTAGCCATTTATTACGCCTGAGTGGAGAGTGGCAAAATTTATGTAGATCAATGTTTTGCCATTGGTGCCACACCGGGATTCAAACCGCGAACCATATGAGATCCACATTCCGGTGACATATCCCCCAGACCAATACCACAAGTGACTTGGTAACATTGTTAAAGGTTCATGAAAAAACTGCGTATTTTTTTTAATGAAATATTATTTATTATATTCCTTTTACTGTACTAACCCTCTAACATGCAGACAAAAATTCTCAAACTTCGAAGACATTTACTTTGAAGGTGTCTTCTTTGAAGGTGTCACTGTGCGACACCCTCTAACAGTAAATTATCCAAACCATTTTTGAATTTTTCCAACCATTTTTTCCATGAAAATAATACATTAAACAGTCTTTAAAAAAATCTTTCAACACTTAAATGTCTTCTTCTTCTTCTTCTTCCAGTATAGTACAGTCCGCCGTTGGCGTATTATCGTACCTTGTGCTTGTCAAGTGCCGAGTGTACAGTGCAAGTAAAAAGGCTCTACAAGAATTCTATGTGCAGCTAAAAAACAGTCTGAAGCTCAACGGAGCTTGATGCTATATAAAGCCAATGCATTGCTTTGAGACGATTTACATTCACCTAAAATGTAATTTATATGTAATAATATAGTCGGGAAAATTAAGGAATGAGAGCATTTTTTTCCATTTTTTCATTAATAATGGTCTGTTTTTCGCTCAAACTGTAGATTATCTCCATGAACTTGTTTTTAAAGGGATAGTTGAGTTCTGTTTTCAGACCGCAAATGCCATCAAAGTGCATAGTTATTGCTCTTATTCTTATCTATGACATTTCTAGTGCCCTTTTAGAACCTAAAATTGCTACGAAGGTAATTTTAGACCCCAAAATGTGTGAAATTTAGCCGATACGATCATGCCAATTCAGCTCCACTTTCAAAAAAATACCGTGACCGTTAATTAATTATTTAACTAAAAATAACAATATATGGGACGGCTAGTTGTGCGTAATATAACCAACAAGAAAAAGCCAACATCGGCATTGACTTAAATACGACGTAAAATGCGCTATTCCGTTTTTCAACGGCTTTTTCTAATTATATAATATTTGTGGTGGTACACAAGTATTATATCTCAGCCGTCTCTGAACCGATTTTGGTCAAACAAAGATGACTTTGTCTTCTAGTTCCCCCCAAAAATTACGAGGCACGTGTAGAAAATGAATGTCATTACCTCAACACCACCCCCTCCGATGGCCTTTCCATGTTTAACTGCTCCTGGGAAGGAGGAGGAAGAAGAGGAAGGAATTTAAAGGAGGAGGATATAGGCGGGATATTAGGGGGAGGGAAATGGAGGTGTATTAAGAGGAGCTAGCTGCAGAAAACAAAAGGAGTAATCAAAGAGAGAAATATGAAGAGGGATCCAGAGACGAATGTAAACCAAATATATATATATATATACAGTTAAAAACTAAATTATATATATATACCCCTTGTAAATTCTAAGATTGTTGGTGTTTCTTGTAACTCAAGAATAAAATGTGGACTGGTGGAATTATGGACTTTGTCGAATACTTTTAAGTTGTAAGCTTTAATATGACACATTCTCACGAAACATTAATTAGGACAAACGTTTTTTTGTTCTCATAAAAATTGCAAGATTTGTTAAGAGTATGAATAATTTAGATGTTTACTGTATATGCAGATCGGAAGATACACGTAAAACTCAAAAAGAGATAAATAAAGACATAACAAATCAGGAACGGAAAGTATCCAAGTCCTACAGGAAAGAATGAGCTATACAAGTTGGGTACACTTATTTGATAAGCAATGTATATGTTAGATAAACACACCCACACATACACGCGCGCGCGCAAACGCACACACGCCCGCACAACACACACACATTGCCTTTAAACCAGTGCGGGATCCAGGGCCCCCCCCCCCCCCCCCCTGGGGAAAAAAAGGAAAAAAGAGAGAGAGAGAGAGAAGGAAAAGAAGGGAAAGAGGAGAGAAAGGGAAAGAAAGAAGAGGAAGAAGAAAAGAAAAGGGGGAAGGGGTAGATCGGGGGGGGGGAGGGCCTCGCCTCCCAGGCTGTTGCTCCCTCCCCCTCCCCCCCCCCCCCCATCAACAAAAATAAGAGAGAAGGAAGGAAATGGAAAGAAAAAGGGAAAGAGGAGATAAAGGGAAGGAAAATTGAGGAAGAAGAAAAGAAAAGAAGGGGGTATCAGTTGCAATTTTCCCGCCAACAAGTTGTGAATCGGGGTGGGGGTGGGCCTCCCCCGCCCCCTCCACCCAAAAAAAAAGAGAGAAGGAAGGAAAAGGAAAAAGAAAAAAAGGAGAGCTAAAAGGGACCGAAAAAGAGGAAGAAGAAAAAAAAGGTGAAAAGAAGGGAAAATAGATAATTTGCGGTTAATCCCGCCAACAACGTATGGAGATGGGTGGGGGCCGAAACGACCTAAGTTTCCGGGGGCGGACAAGGTATCAAAATATATGGCGGACGTAATAAGAGGACGTAGGAAGAAAAAGGAGCAGACAAAAAAACATTTTTGAAATTCAGACAAGGATTAAGAGTCGAAAACAGTACAACGAATCGTCTTCTTTCTCTTATAATTTAATGAAATGTCAGAGCTTCCGCGCTTTGCGCAGGAGGGGGGGGGGACTGAATTGAGACAAGGATTAAGAGACAATAACAGTACAGCGAATCGTCTTCTTTCTTAAATGATTTTAATGAAACGTCAAAACTTTCGGGGGGCGGGGGGTGGGGGGAGAAACTGAATGCAGAAACGGGTTAAAAGTCGAAAATTGTACACCTTGTTTCTTTATCTAATAATTTAATGAAACGTCAAGGCATCCGCGCTTTGCGCAAAAGGGGGAAAACTGAAATCAGACGAGGATTATTTTCGAAAACGGTACAACGAATCGTCTTGTTTCTCTAATAATTAAATACAATGTCAAAGCTTCCGCGCTTCGCGCATGAGGCCGGGAACTGAATTCAGACGAGGATTAAGAGTCGAGAACGGTACAACGAATCGTCTGCTTGCTCTAATGATTTGATGAAACGTAACGCTTCTGCGCTTCGCGCGGGAGGGGGTGGGGAGGAGAGAGGAACTGAATTCAGACGAGGATTATTTTCGAGAACGGTACAACGAATCGTCGTGTTTCTCTAATGATTTAATGAATCGTAAAAGCTTCTGCGCTTCGCGCGGGAGGGGGGGGGAACTAAATTCAGACGAGGATTAAGAGTCGAGAACGGTGCAAAGAATCGTTTTCTTTCTCTAATAGCCAGGTGGCTTACCGTCATTGATCGATTATCGTTACACGGCGGATAAAAGAACCATTTTCGGTACAGGGCTTCCTTAGGACCTACTGAATGATATTAGCATTGGAGCCCTCGGTAAAAATTTAATATATTATGGGGGCGGGGGCGTCATACCAAAGCCCCTAAATTATATATAAGGTAAAATAACATTGATTTGTTGTTGTACGAATGCAATTTTTGGTACAGGACTTTTTAGGACCTTCTGATCGATATTAAGGAAGGAGCCCCCGGCAAAACAATCACATAAGTGTGAAGAGGGTCGGGGCGTTGTTCTAGAGCCCCCGCGTTGATTTTTGTTTACCTTGATACTTTGCATACTCTGGGGTAGAATGTTGTGAATTGCCAGTATTTAGTCTTAACAACAGAACACGCTCATGTCAGGTGGCTAAGCGTTACTATCAACTATTCATAGCCTAGAAGACCTTCGGAATTTTTGAAAAAAAATCATGTAAAATACAGATTTCAAGTTAGCCGACATTTTTGACATAATTCTATTCATTCCTGGGTATCATAAAAAGTTAAAAATGGTTACAAAATATTTGTGCAGAGGCCATTAACAAAATTGAATTCAATTTTTGATGAATTGCAATACTACAAGTGAAATATACAAGCAGTTTCACCAAAGTAATTATTGAACTATAAACCTATATACAATGGGCTGCTGATGAAAAAAATGAATAAGTCTCGGGCATTTGTGGGACTGACCAGCTACATTGAGAAATCTGTGGACTCTGGAACTCTCCTCTTCAAGTTGAATGAGGTTCACTATCTGTATGTGAATCGTCTATATTGGCTTCAGTATGCATGCGCTGATCAGAAGCAAGAGACTCATCACACAGTTATATCACTTTGGCATCAGCATTTCTTATGGGAAATTTTGGAGATTGAGGAATAGATCGCAACTTCTACATGTGAACGCCTTGTAGAAGATGGAGTGGTGTCTCCGGCTAGCCTCTGGAAAGGTGTGTTCACTGTTGGCGCCATCGACAACCTAGACCACAACTCGAGCCACTTCCAAAACATCATTCCATGGGACTGGAATCAGCCTTTTAAAGTTGCCTACCAAGGACAAACCTGGTGAGAGCAGAGCACCTGTTGTGATACCACCTTCTGGAAATGAAAAGCATGCTCTTTCTAATACCTACGCCAATGTACCAGCCATAGCTTTGAAGACAACTGCTGTTGCGGTGCCAGAAAGTGAAGTGTTTCCAGTCGAGAGGTGCTTAGATGCGGCCGGAGCAGGGGAACACAGCTGAGTAGAGCATTCACTGCCACTTCTAGAGGCAAAAGAACTCATCAGTGGAGATACCATTTCATGGGCTGCCTATCATGCCTCTAATCAACCTCCGGTAGAAGACCCTCCAGCACACTGTGCACTCCTTCCTCTGTTTTATGAGAAGTCTGCAACTCCTGCTGTGATTAAGCATGGCAATGATGTCGAGAGGCAAGCTGTTGAATTTCTGAACTCAGAAATCCCGGTCAATACATTTGACCAGCCTCTGTTTGCCCTGGCAAAGTTTGTACAGTGGAAATGGCCAGACACCCATTGTGAGAGAGTGCATGTGGTTATGGTAGGTGGTCTGCAGACATGCAGAAATGACAATATACAATACACTTGAAGATGTCTTAGAAAGTTCTGGCTTGACTACAGCCCTCACAGAGGCAAAGGTAGCGTCATCTGGCACGACCGATTCGTATCTGAAGGCAGCACACCTAACCCGAACTAGGCGCACCCACCAAATCACTCTCTTGACTCTGCACAATCTTCAGAGTGAAGCTTTCATGCACAGCGAGCGCCCCAAAGATGAAGAGTCTGCCATGGCTTGGAGAAACAACATGCAGAGGAGAAGTCCTACTTTCATGTATTGGGACCTGATCATGAGATATGAACCCTCATTCTTATCTTCATCAGGGCTCACAAAGAGAAGAATTTTCCTTTTTATGTTGAAGTCTTGGAGGAACCCACACCACTGTTTTTTGCCTTGGATCATGTGAACTACTCACGTTGGATGCCAGTCCACATCAGAGATATGAAGTCCTTGCCCGACACTATCAAAGATGAGTTTTAAAAATTTCTCACTTGGTCCTTTCCAAGACAAGTAACAAACTCTCTGCAATCCCATTTGATCAAGCTCATGGGCAGGAGAACAAGATTTTGAAAGGTTCTGGTAGAGCTGTTGGACTCACAAAAAGCCCTGTGGCTTTCCGACGATGGATGCTTTCGGGACCAGAGATGTCCAGGCTGCTAAAGCAATTCGAAGTAGAATACCTTACTGATGATGACACCGAAATCCCAGAGAACTTCCAGCATCATGAGCAGGTTCTCTCAAAACAGAAGAGCTTCCAGCGACAGATTGTCAGCCTCTCCGATACCATCAGACGAATGGGCAATCCCTTCTTGGATGATTTCTCAGAACTAGTAACTCTTGACAGTTGCAACTGCGAGGATGAATCAGTGGTAGCCGTATTGCACACATTGTAGGACACAGGGCAGGAAACAGTACAAGAACTTTGTCAAGATTCTGCTTGATGTGCGCAGCCACTCCACCCATGACCAAAGCAATTTTCAGTAAACCTAAAAGTAAGGTAACATCTAAGCAGGGGAAGAAGATCAAAGTGCATCAAACAACGTGACACTCTTCGGCAAGTTGTACATATCTATGCAAAACCGGGATGGTGACTGGCAGAGAGCTCCTTTCCTCTCAAACTTTAACAAGCTTCATTTGCCCAGCACGAAGTCAGACCTGCTAAAATGTCTTGAGCAACCTGGTCAATCAGAGCCACCTTCAACCTATGACTGCAAATGGTGCCGTCATCATACACTGTCTGCCCACTACCCGCGTCAGCACCTTCCATGAGTATGCAGACCGGGAATGCGTCCCTTACCTGGAAAAACAGCTTCAGGACGCCATGAGGTTGGATGTTGTGTGGGACGCATACATTCCAGATAGCTTGAAAGAATCTACCCGAGAAAAGAGAGGCAAGAGTGTGCGCAGGAAAGTACCAGGCAATTGAATGGACTTTCTCAGTGACCCACTCAACGAGAAAGAGGTGTTTGTCTTTTTGACTTCCAGGATTGAAGAGTTCATCCTGCCGCCAGCCAAAGCTGTATATGTCACATCCAGGAAATCTGTGGCATCCATTGGTACTGGCATCCTCATGATTTCAAAAATTCCGAGGGGCTCCTATAGGCTATGATTAGTTGATAGTAACGCTTAGCCACCTGACATGAGCATGTTCTGTTTTGTAAAGACTAATAACTGGCAATTCACAACATTCTACCCCAGAGTATGCAAAGTATTAAGGTAAACATAAACAAAATCAACGCGAGGGCTCCGGAACAACGCCCCGACCCTCTTCACACTTATGTGATTGCATTCATACAAGAAGAAAAAAAATCATTGTTATTTTACGATATTAATTATTTGGGGACTAGGGGACGACGCCCCCACCCCACACCCTAATAGGAAATTGTTGCAAGGGGTTCCTACCCTAATGTCTTTCAGTAGGTCCTAAGGAAGCCCTGTACAGAAAGGTTGTCCTAAACCACAAATCAATGTGATCTTACATGATATATAATATGGGGGCTCCGGTACGACGCTCCCGCCCCCAATTCACACCTATTTTAATGTTTTGTGGGGGTCTTCAACCCTAACATCATTCAGAAGGTCCTAAAAAGCCCTGTACCCAAAATCACATTCGTACAACAACAAATCAATGTTATTTTACCTTATATGTTACTTAGGGGCTCGGGGATAACGCACCCGCCCTTAACACCTTTAAATCAATTTTTTACCGAGAGCTCCAAGGCTAATATCGTTCAGTAGGTCCTAAGGAAGCGCTGTACAAAAAATGGCGCTTTTATCCGCAGTGTAACTATAATTTCGCTAAGCCACCTGACTATAATGATTTAATGAAATTTAAAAGCTTCCGCGCTTCGCGCGGGAGGGGGAAAGCTGAATTCAGGCGAGGATTAAGAGTCGAGAACGGTACAACAATCGTACTCTTTCTCCAATAATTTAATAAAACGTCAAAGCTTCGGCGCTTTGCGGAGGAGGTAGGGGGAAATCGCCCCTCCCTACACCCCCCCCCCCATTTAGTCAATGCTGGTCACTATAACGTACCAATATTTGGCTCGCATAATTTCAAATTTGGGCCCCCCCCCCCCTCCCCCTAAGAAATCCTGGATTCGCGCCTGCTTTAAACATTCACGGAAGCCTGAGCAAACTCACATTTTATCATTCCTCTTTTTCTAATGACAAGTGGTGTCTTCGAACAGCACATCCTGGTCAAATGAAAACGGAGAACTCGATTAGGAGGTACTGGTAGTATCATTTGTGACCCGGCACCACAAAACCACCAAAAAGTCGCAAAAAATTATTTTCCTGATTTCATCTGATTATGAAAGAAGAAGTTCTCCTCATTAAAATGGTATATTACTTGTCCAAATTGAAGCTTCCTAACCCTTTCAATTTAGTGAATGAAAAGAGCTGGTGAGGGAGGTTACTGGTATTAAATTGTGAGAAAGAGAGCTTTAAAGTTTGGGGCTATTCAAGCATGCGGAGCAAGCAAACCACAGGGAAATCAATAGAAGGGTGAATCAAAAGGCCATAGCAACCACTATGAAGAGATTTTCAGATTAGGCTGAAATTTGGCCTGATGGTCAAACATAGTCTGTTCATTATGTTTCTGAGGTTTCAATGTGTGGACTTAAGTCTTTCAAAAGTTATTATGTTGTAAATGTTTAGAGTTGTAATTGGACAGATTAAGTGAACTGCAACATAGTGCCGAGACACCTGCACTAGACAATGCCTATTCATGGTGGACCCGGAGTCTTTTTGTTCCCCCTTACATAACACTGCTTGTCACCTATCTTGTTTTGTATACATCTGGGCAATTATTTGTAACCACATTATCAGGAATTCTCTCGTCGCTGTCTTGCCCGAAGTGTTCAGTAAGCAAAGCTGTAAGGTTGGCCCGATCCCCCGCAGCTAGCCCCCGCATCATCGCTTCGTTGACCGCCCGAGCTACCCGGGCATCTGCGTTGGTGCACCCCGGTACCATCCCACGGCTCTGCTCACGTACAAAACCTGGCATTGTAACGACGTTGTAGACTTTTTCGCAACTTGTCACTCTCAAATGTATAAAATATAATAATGTTCTTAGGTCTACTCTTGATCAACAAATTCTGGATATGTGATGTACAATCAAGCTAGTCGAAGTCGTTAACGGAGAATATAAGACGAACGCAAATCTGGAACTCGGATGTGAAAGCGGATACAAACAAAATGGCGCGCCGCACTGATTGCTATAACGGACCAATCACAGCCCGCGTAGCACGAACCGTTAGCAACGACCGACCATTTCCGGACTACGATAATTTCGCTCGGGAAAAGTGATCAAATTTTGGAAGAGACCGAAGGCTGTGCGAAAAAAACTGGTCTAGAAAAACCGTTTAAAACACATCTTCTACTATGTTTTAGACTTCCAAATTTTGATACTAGGTACAGAAAAGACCACTCTTTCAGAAAATGCAAAAAAACAAAAATCTATTTTTTTCACCTAAATTGACATTTTAGCTGATTACGGAGAATCGCTGGTTGCGACTTTTTGTTGGTTTTGTGGTGCCGGGTCACATTTACACTATGATAACCTGACGGCATTTTGAATATAAACACACACACATATATTTATACATGTATATATAAATATGTTTACAGGGTGTCTCATAATAAATGAATCAAGATTTAATTGGCATTTTCTTAAAAATCACAAAGTCATTTGCAATGAAATCATACTTAAACCTGGAATAGTGTCCCACAGTCATCATTCTATGCATTTCAAAAGAAGTTAAGCGAATACTTCACAGTTATTATCGTTTTTGTAAATGTCACTAGGAAAACACATTGAATAGCATCAATCTACAATATACGTTTACGTGGTGCTTGAATATTTCGTAGCAAGCTCTGAAATCAACTTAAATTCTTGATGCAAAATTAACATTTATCTTATTTTCATCATTAAGCGTCTCTAGTATCTCATATATAGAAGCATAGTGACCTTATCAATAAAATGTAAAAATATGTGGACAAATCTAGAGGTCATGTTAAGCACCGTTCATCGATCTTCTGAAAATGGATATCATAAAATCAATCTTTAGTACACATTTTTGAAGAGTTGAACCAGCTCCATCACTTCCTCGGGCGTCAGTACACACCCACACACATACATACATAAATAAACGTAGCCTACATATGTAAATATATATAGATATACCGTGTGAGTCAAAAAAAGTTTACACCTAGAAAGCTGCTAATTATTTTTAAAATGATCTTTGAATAGTGAATTATTATACATCTTATGAAAAAGTATTTTATCCCAAATCATTTGGTATCATTTTTGTGTGCCGGTATGTGTTCACGCTTGGATGAACAGGAGGCATTGTTTGCGAGAGTGCATGCATACAGCATGTATTATTTAGCGGAGTGAGAGAATGAATTGAATTGAATGTATCAAATGAAATGCATTGCATATGCTTTTTGCAGAAGTAAAGTCACACTCACACACACGCGCGCACAAATGTTCGTTGATATTTGATATTCGATATTTGATATGTGTGGCATGATTACATTTGTTAGTGATGTTATTTGGATCTGCAAAGACCGAATTAATACCCAAATCCCAATTGTTGTATTCAAACATCACATAAGCAAATTTGCCGAAAGTCGATTTTTGCACTCTCACAAAAAATGCCTCCTGTTCATCCAAACGAGATCACATACCACACAAAAATGATACCAAATGATTTGGGATCAAACACTCTTTCATAAAATGTATACTAATTTACTGTTCATAGATGATTTTTAAAATAATTAGCATTTTTCTAGGTGTAAACTTTTTTTTGACTCACACTGTATATATCACAACTACCTTCCAATAATGATATCAATGGCAATTTCAATACCCTATTGTATATCCTGTAGAGGTTACTTTCGATCACGTAATCCGTTACAGTTATGATCGCACATTTCAATAGTTGACACAGAAGGGTATTGAAATAACTTTAGGTTGAATTTTCGTAAGTAGTTGCGGTCGTTTTTATGTATTCATTTACATGTCGGATGTTTGTATGATCTTCAGGATTTCCGCTGAATATGATATGCTGTTTTGAAACCATCCATCAATATAACTGGCTAACGAAATCTGTTTAGATATCACACACATCAAAGTCCATTGCTACAAGTCTGACAAGAACATCCTGCAACATGCATGTGACAGGATGTTCTTTTAAGACTTTAGCAGTGGACTTTGGTGTATGTGATATAAAAACAGGTATACTGCTGTTACATTATGCCACGAGTTAATGTAAGAAATAGCTCGTTCATATCACATGTGAACTTTAAATCCTCAGTGTACCAAAAGGAAGTTAAGATAGAGTGATGGGGGAGAGAGAAACCCAACAATTGATATTTCAAAAAATTAAACATTCTGTCTACATAAAAAGAAGACAAACATACAAACAAACACCCATAACGTACCAGGGTTAGTGCATTTTTTCTGATCATTAATGTAAAGCCTTTCATATTTCTAGATATCCTGATCCGATCAGTTTGAAACTGCAGAAAATGTAAAAAACATTCGTTAAAAGAATTGTCGTATAGCAAAAGGAGTGTACAGACTTGATAAGAATATCGTATAAATAAATAAATCGTGCAATTGACATGACATGACATGACATCTTGTGTTGGTTTTTTCAACATATACTGTTGCCTATAAAGTTGGTCAATTTATGTATCTCTTTTTGTGAACTGATTGTGGCAATAAGTGATCACTAACGATGCGACAATATTTGATTAATAAAGATTGATCAATAAAGTTATGGGAGCTTATTTACCTTATCACATCATAATCATCATCATTATTTTCATCACCACCACCATCATCATCATCATCATCAAGATCATCATTATCATCACCGATACAAGTAATTTCCCTCTTAGGAAGGGTTACTGACTTTTGCGCATTATGAGCTCCCTCCCTCCACTTCGTATTGCCTAAAGCATCCTCCTCGGTTAGACCATGTAGATAAATGGTCAGCCCAACCCTACTGCTTTATCTCTTCACCATATCTTTCTATGAAATATTTGGTCTTTCTTTTCCTATTATGCCATTCACTTTCAGATCAAAAACTGTTTTTACAGTTCATCATCTTCCCTTGTCAACACATGACCCATCCATCTTAATCAACTTCTCTTTACCAATTCCATCACAGTTTCTTCCTGACCAACCATTTCCATGAGCTAACTTGTGTTCTTTCTATCTGACAGTTTCACACCGCTCATTTCCCTTTAATGGCTCTCTCTGTTTTCTTCAAGATACCTTCTACTGTTTTGACATTCCTGGTTTCTGAAACATATACCATCGCTGTTCTAACATCAGTGTTATAGAATTCGCCTTTAAACCTTCTACCAGCTATGGTCAAGCTCAGCTCATTAAGTTTCATCCTACCGAAGCTGTATCTACTTGTCACTGCAATCTCACATCCACCCCTACTGTTGATTGTATCTAAAAGATATAAAAACCATTCAACCTTCTCACCATAATACCATATACAACCCCTTGCTCATCCACCAGTACATTACTCATCTCTTTGCATTTCTTGCTCTCAAAACTCCCAGGCACTCTGTTGGTAATTTCCTTTATTTCAACACATCTCACATTAACCCACCGTGCATCTGACACTATAAGGATCTACTTTGTTTTCTTTTGTTGATGTTGCCACCACTTGCTTCCATCGCATCCGCCTTTCCCAGATTGATTTCCAGGCCTTTGCACTCAAATACATTCTTCCCGTTGGTGAAACCCCTCTCCATTTACAACATTGATTCGGTCTTCAAATACTAAGACATCTGCTTACAGCATATTCCATAACACAACTTGCTTTACTGATTCTGATAAGACACCAACCACGGTACTGAACAACAGCGTATACAAGACTATCAATAATAAATCATATTGTCACAATATTTCACGAAAAGAGGTAAACAAATTATTCCGACTTTATGGGCAACAGTGTATATGAACCAATCATAACAACGATAACAGGATGTATCCCAATGTTTTAGGATTAAAAATAGTCTTAGTATAAACAGGAAATCCCTCTAAAGGTCTTTTTCATCTTCCTCCTTCCGATGGGCATCCTGGAATACCTGGACCCTGTTTCATAAAACTTGATATCAATAACAATTACAAGTATAAGCTACTGAAATCATGGCATCTGATTGGCTGAGAGCAAATTTGTCATAGACATTTAGCAGTTGTTATAGATAACAAGTTTTATGAAACGGCCCCCTTGGCTTAGCTTTTCATCAGCTCATATTCCTCAAACATGATATCATTTGAATCGGGAAAGATATGAGATATATATATAAGAAAACAATAATCATTAGCCGCTAGCGAGTTACGCATTCATTTTCTGAATTTCACGATTTTGTTTATTTATTTATTTAATTATTATTATTATTATTATTATTATTATTATTATTATTATTTTTTTTTTTTTTTTTTTTTTTTTTGGGGGGGGGGGGGGCTCAACCCCTTCGCCCGCCCCCCTAGAAAAAAACCCTCTTGTGTCCTGATACAAACGATTAACGTACGGGAAAACAAATTATTTAAACTTATTTCAAAAGTCGGCAATGGTTTGGACATTAATCTTGTAAATCGAATATTGTTTTCAAAGAGAGAGGCTAAAATTCTAATCTTTGCTGACAAACTCCTTAAGTTGTGAACTTTGCCTACACTAATAATAGGAAAGATATCAGGGTGATTTCTTCCTTGATCGCTGTCTTATTCATACAAAAATACGTTTACTTGGAAATGCGTGTACGTATAGTTGTAACTAAATCCTCATATTTATATGGGCGTACGTGTGTGTACCACCTTGACTTATTCCACTGTGACACCAATCCATCATTGTCTCGAAACCAGTGGCTGTGTCATTAAATTCTCTCATTCTCAACATCATCAGTGTCAGTCTGTACAGAGGATATCTGGACGTGGAAAAGGAAGATGGTTCGTGAACGATTTATTTCGTGGCCCTGTGTTATGATATTTTTACTTCCGTTTTGTCAAACGCGTGAGTAACTTAAATGATCGTTATTTTAAGTTTGGTTAAGTTGACTAAAAGCATGTAGAATTGGTTGATCAGTGGAACACAACCTGGATTAAAATAAAATCATCGTCTTTTCATGTGTGCGTTCGTATGTTACACTAAAAGTGGCTACCATTATACCGTCGACGTATTTGACAAATATTTGAGAAGAAAAAGTACAATTTTCTTTGATTAAGTATGATACATTTTCCAAAAGTGATTATACAATGAATAATTGACAATCGTTCATATACAATAGTATGACAAAAAATCTTCTTTTATTGTTATTATTATTATTAGCATTATTGTTGTTATTATTATCATTATTATCATTATCATCATCATAATTATTTGTATTTGTTCGGCAATCACTCAATCACAATTACAAAGTTAAATGGATAGTTCAGTTTGGTATAGAGAGTACACCTTTGGTCAAACTGAATTTGAGTAACCAAAACCTGCACCATTACATTACAAACTAGTAATAGTTATAACTGCAACATGCATATTGCTCCGTTTGTCTCATTTTCGCTCGCTGGACTAATGCCAGCCCCAACGTAGCTAGTTCGACGTCTAGAATGTTCCACTATGTTGCAGGGTGTATATGCCATTGGGTATGATGTGTGAACCGAGTGTGCGGAAATGGTGTGTTGGGGAGGGGAAGTGAGAGTGTTCATGTGTGTGATAATTGTATGTGTGTCACCAGTTAAAGACTAATAAATGAATGATGGCTTATCATAAATCTACAATGACGAGTAAACTGTCTACTTCACAGTCCATCGATAAATGTGCCTTGAACGTATAAAGCAGACGGCAATCGGCGGATCAGACGACACTTGATAGTGATTTTGTATGTGAGATTGCTTTGCTAAATATAAAATACAAGAACCTTTTCCATATCTTTAAACCATCATTGATATCTGATAATTAAACAGTTAGTAAAATGAACCTATCAAACTACATAATACAATTAAATACTTGACTGAAAGTAGGGGAGTTTGATGTGGTGCACAATTGCACCCCTCTGTAAATAATCGAATAGTCCATGGCGTTCATGAATATTCATGTTTTTGCTTACCTCGGCAAAATGTTTGCCTACACTAAATGGAAAAATTACGGTAGGGGGTTGGTTGAAATGGACATAATGAACCCATCAGAACCGATCTATGATAATTCATGCTTGTTATCCTTCGTGTGCTTGACCTATAACTTTACAATTGCGAGGCAAATTGCTTCCAAAGTTCGACTTGTTGCATCTGTGTTATAACACAGATGCAACAATTGCGAGCTGACGACCTATTTTGATCAAATTACGGTGGGTGAACTTTCAAAAGTCAATGGGACATGAGGGTTCCAATGAAAGAGCTAGTGTCAACGTACGTCGGGGTGGATGTGCTTTTCGTAAAAAAAAAATGAATTTTTAACGATTTTGTTGGGTAAAAGTCCATCGGCTAACATGTTGCTGCTGAACTCTGACGATAGGGGGCGTTGTCATGAGACTAAACGGAGCTATATGCTCGAAAGGTAAACCAAAATTACGAACGACTCAGTAATAAGCCTGCTAACAATTACAAAGAGCCGTTAAACCACATGAGGGCATTCTCTAAAAAGTCATTGGTTTCATCCATTTTTGGAAATAAAATTGTGCATGTTATGTTTCGTTAAAATAATGATTTAATAGAAGGATCATCAACAACTATTAAAAAACATCTGTTTGAGAGGTGTAAGAATTTTTTGTCTTTCAACGGCTGGTTCAAAGTATCGAATATTTGTGGGGCCCCACAATACTTAGAAATGGTTATATTTATGGATATTTCAGCTGTCTCTCAGTGAACCAATTTTGACCAAACAAAGATCGTTTTGTCATTTTGTCACAAAAAATTATTTTGTGTAGAGCCCTCTATACCAAAACTCAATTGTCCCTTTAATTGCATAAAGTATAATTTAACATAATCACTAATCACATGTAACAGGAATTAAGAGAGCATTTGCTACCTCATTCCGCCATGATGCCGGGGAAATAATGAATTATTATGATAAAAAGGCCTTCCTCTACCCTTCCAGGGGAAATGTGGTTTTAAATGTTTGATTCCTTATTCAGAAATAACAAAGTATAAATATATATATTATGTGTGCTCGTAATTTGACAGCACATTAAATATTAATGAACATTCTAAATCCCAATAAACAAAACACTAAAAAGTAACCTCTTTTGGGAGTGTATTTTAAGTGATTTTAAAGTATAGTGCCTTTTGAACTAGATTTAAACGTTATCGACACGTGCCTTCATTTAAACAAAAAAGGTACTCCTGTTCACGTTTTCATCTAACCTAAAAACCACCAGTTTATCACGCGACTGGAGTAACGTGATTCCACTTACCTCTGTAAATCAAGTGTTTATGACCAAATAACCACTTGACCAAGCAACGAGTTTTTTGTCCGTTAACCGATGGTGGCGATAAATACGTAATTATTTGGTCTTATAAGCACCTTTATCGATTGGTTTCACAGGTTATCCAAGGTTGATGGTAATAATCACGTTACTTACACCGGCTAATCGTCTTATTATTCTGTCCGTGAATCTCTGGTTATATTAAATTAGTAATTATGAGGTGTCTTACACACCTCTTTAAATGGTTTCAAAGTTACCATAAATGTATTGGTTATGATCACGTGGCTCCAGCTGATTACTAATCTAAGCTGTGAATACGTGATATGTAGGTGTGAAAATTAGTAATTATTAAAGCTAAACTTTAGTACTGGTAATGCGATTGCATTGTGAAAGAAAAGGTGTGGAAAGGATCAGAAACAGTTGATCATGTAGCATGTAAGTATTGGTGTGCACTGCAAGGTTCTGGAGTCATCAAAATCATAATAAATTTGACCGAGTCTTGGTAAAGTAACAAGCACATACACAGAAAGCTATGTATGGGACAACACGCATGTTGTCGGGGTTGGTACTACCTTGATTCCTTGTCTTTCTATGCTCATTACTCAGCCAGTATACATTTTCTTCCAAAATTGTTTGGCACATGTCATTTATTTGTAATCTTGAACATTCAGTGTAAGTTTCGTTTGATTCTGTGAGAAATAATTTTCTTTTTTTTACCACTACTGGAGGTTAGCTTTAAGTGTTTTAAAACACCTTTTTAAATGGTTGTCAAAGTTGCCATAAGTTCCGCGGTGATGATCTCGTGACTCAAACGGATTATTAATCTAAGCTGGGCATACGTGACTTTTGGGTGTGAAAAATTAGTAATTATTAAGTGTCTTAAAACACCTTTTTAAATGGTTTCAGAGTTACCATAACTTTCTTGGTGATGATCACGTAGTTAAAACTGATTACTAATCTAAGCTGTGAATCCGTGATATTTAGGTGTGAAAAATTAGTCATTATTAGGTGTCTTAAAACACCTATTTAAATGGTCGTCAAAGTTGCCAGCAGTTCCGCGATGATGATCTCGTGACTCAAACGGATTCAATCTACTTCGTATTAAACATTGCCTTTATCCGAAACGCATGTCAGTTCCGATTTTAATCTTGGTCCATTGTCTTATCATATTGAATATCGCCCTAACTCATTTAAATACCGTTTGGAATCCAGTCTTCTTGAAACTTGGCATGCATGTTTATATTTTGCACTTTTTGTGCCTATAACCTTTGTTTCAAGTCTCGTATTGGTCTAAAAATTTGGTCATATCTTAAAATTAATATTTTTCATGTCCTACATGATTGACATTTCTTTTGGAGGAAACATTGCCTTGATCTGATTTTGTTGTAGTTGGACTTAACAATATTATTATGGAATGCCGTTAGCATCTTTGAAAATATTTTGTAAAAGTTATTTTAAAAGGCATACAATGTTGATTCAAATCATTCATGTTTTGTATTATCCAGGAGATTTAATGTTCTTGATGTGGAATTTATGAAAAGTCTTAAATACTCCAATTTTTGCGTTTGAAAATATTTTATTTTAAGGCAACAAATTGCTCTACATAATGTTTAAGTCCAACTGAGAGTGAAGTTCGACTTCAGATCTTTGTGAAATACCTCCCAGGAGTTAGATGTCAGCAATCCTCGGCTGCCCTTGTTGCTCTTTCATTATTTTGGTCAATATTTAACAAATGAGATAGTGAAAAGTAATCGATACCCCCTGCTCAGCAAGTACATTTTCCTCGTGCGACGGACAGCAGTTTATGAACATTATTTTGTGCAAACCTCTTTCAGATGGCTGCATGGTGTGGTTCCAAGCAGATACAGACCACCGGTAGCCTTGCTTTTCCATAAATGACAAGCTCGTGCATATTTAGATACAAGTCAATCACTATGGGAAATACAACATTACGGTTCTATATAAAGCCAGTCCATGGATAGCTAGCGAGCTCGTATGACGTCACGTGTCCAAGTTCAAATGAGACATAATATCTCGTATTGGTTACAACCGCTGCGCATTTCTCCGCGTTGTGCACACGGAGTAAAGTGAAACGTAATGGCCCGAATTCACAAGGCAAGGTTTGAGCTCAGACCAAGGTTTGAGCTCAAACCTCCTTTTGTTCTTTACAAACCAGGTTTGTAAAAAAACGCGTAAAACGCGTCATATGACGTACGAAAACCAAGGTTTGTCGACAAACCTCCTTTGTGAATTCGGGCAATTATCTTTCTTTGCTTATATTTTTTTCCCACGAACTTTCTACTTTTCACCTAGTACATTTATTTTCTGACTTCATGAAATGGGAAATACTATTAAGAACATCAAGGCCCGAATTCACAAAGGAGGTTTGTCGACAAACCTAGGTTTCGATGCGTTTCAGACCAAGGTTCAGACAAACCTTGGTCTGAAACGCGTCAAAACGCGTCATATGACGCACATACACAATGAGGTTTGTCGACTAACCTCTTTTGTGAATTCGGGCCTAGGTGAAAGGTCTAGGAAAACAGTGGACTCTTTTTTTTACCGATTCCGACTCCATCGCCTGTCAAGGCTCAGCCTCGGTGTTATATCACATGTAGTTACGTGACAAAAAGATCTCTCTATTCCAACCTTGCAGTCAGATGCGATTTACTGTATTAAAGTTCGAAAATCTAGCAGAAATATTTATTGATTGATATTTGTTCGGTTTTTTAAATTTAGTATTGATGGTGAGTTACTAACAACGTGATGCTCATTTCAACTGAGCAAACCAATACTCGGTTGAAGGTTTAGGGACCCTCCAAGTGTGAGGTCGTCAGTGTTGTAGTTGTGCTATCAGGCAGCAGCAGCATTAAATTGGTACTAGCTATTGTAAACGTTAAAATGTACATCTCATGTGACCTTTGACTCGTGACGTCACACGAGCCCACTGGCTAACTGTGAACCGTCCTCACTATGAACATGACGGACAAAGAAAGAGGACAAAATATACAGTTCCTCATTCTACCCTCAACAATTGCTGTGGTAGACAAAGGAACATCCCTTCACTGCTATTATGTAAAATAAGTAGAACAAGTGAACATGACGGACAAAGAAAGAGGACAAAATATACAGTTCCTCATTCTACCCTCAACAATTGCTGTGGTAGACAAAGGAACATCCCTTCACTGCTATTATGTAAAATAAGTAGAACAAGTGGATATGCATGTGACGCTTGTTCTACACATTTTTACATAATAGCAGTGAAGGGATGTTCCTTTATCTACCACAGCAATTGTTGAGGGTAGAATGAGGAACTGTATATTTTGTCCTCTTTCTTTGTCCGTCATGTTCATAGTGCCTATTCATTATAATTATAATATCAACATTCGAGGTTTATATAGCGCTTAATACATCGACGTCAACTCGCCTCTAAGCGCATTACAGATATTATTATTAACCCGGTCATCGGAATATCGCATTATAGACTGAAACCCTAACAGTGACTGTAGTGCCGGGCTTGGATTCGAACCCCCTAAGTCCTTGGATTTAGAATCAAGTGAACCCGCCCCCCCCCCCCCCCCCACTCCGTGAACGGAGGGATACCATGCGTGTTCCCAAAATGTCCGGTAAATGGGTAATTTTCAAGGCTCCTCTGACATTTTTACCTCTGACAATTTTACCTCTGACATTTTTACCTCTGACATTTTTACCTCTGACATTTTTACACCTAGCAAAGCTACCAACATAATGGTGTGATATGCATGCATTTATAACTGTGGAACTTCTTTTGAAAATATTTATTAATTGTCTGCATTCTACTATCTCTCTGCTCAGATTGTTAATTTTTAAAAGAAAACTTTTCATTCCTATTTTAATCTCTCCCTCTCGTTTTCATAGTTGACATAGAATGTCAAGATTATGAATCATTTGCCTCCTTGGGTTGTACTGAAGGCCAAACAACACAGGAAGACACTACTCAAGGGATCTCATCTACTCTATCTCCGATATCTACAACTATCAGCTCTTTAGGTAAGCGTTAAACAAAAGATTACTTGTAAATAGCTTTTAAAATGTCAGGGCTATTTGCATAAAACCAAAATGATAGTACCCCACTAAAATCCCTACGTACCAATTATGGAGTAGGCAACTCACCACAGTTTCGGTTTGGAACTAGACATTGTGTGCTCTCTAATGGAGAAAGCGCGGGTTAAGTAAGTACATGGTTTAAAAGTTCATATTACATAGCACTGACAGTCTTTTATGTCGAGATGCCATCTACTATGTTGCCAAAAATTGCTATTCATAAAGTTTTACTCAGAACCTAGCAGGCTGGTACCACACAAGAGAGATGCCAACTAGAGAATGAAATTCTGTGCGCCTGGGTACAACATACCTTCGTAGAAAGGGACGAATCGCGAGACAACATACGATCAGGCTAATTCCCATCATACGTTGTCGAAAAGTTTCACATGACGGTTCCAATACCATCAGCTTTGATGATTTTTTTCTTGGCCTCTTACCGAGGTGTTTTATTTCACATATTTCACATTTCATATATATTGACATCGATTTACGTATTAACATAATACAAAAAGGCAAAAGTAATTAAATAAATAGTTATAGCCTTAACTTTCTTTGTGTTTCGTAAATAAAAAACTTTGTTTATTTGCTATATAATATCGTAGTTCTAAATTGAAATTAATGAACAGACTTTTACTATTGTACTCTTTACCATCACACCGAAGTTGGATATACAATATGTTTGTTGTTAACATGAAGTTTATCACAAAGTTTTCCTTCTTTTCAATAACATAACCTATAACTAATGCTTTTGCATTAATATTTATTTGTTCATGAAAGTAGTTAAAATATAAGTTTTCAATAATTTCCCCCAAAACCCTAACCTTGTTACATGTTAACAAGACATGAGAAGTAGTTTCTGTTTCTTTACATGTATCACACTAGTCATTTTCCATTATACGCCATCTGCATAATTTATGTTATGATGGAAATGTATTATGCAATACTTTAAAATTAACTTGCTTTATCCTATTATTTCCTATTTGTTGAAATTTAAAATTGAATACTTTCTGCCAATTAAAAGAAAAGGGTTAATTCAAGTAATATTCCCAGTAACGTGTAATATTTGGTTTTTGAAGTGTTTGTTTCAGGAGGGGTAAATAATAATGTTTCGTCTTAAAACTAGATATATCAACAAAATCTTTTGTAGCTACTTCTTTCAAATTATAATTGTTTTGTTTACTACTTAACTGATAGTCTTTCAAATGTATAATTTATTTAACCAATAGCATGGGAACATTTTTTTAATTTTGCGTGTTCGAACTCAAATAATATTTGATGAATACCATCTTTACTGTTTAACAGAATCGAGCCTTTCCAACTACTATTTGTAATCACGTGTTTTACTTTACGAATTCGTTTATTTAGTCGATTGTCAATATGATTCATTTACCTCCTTGTAATTGTACTCAAGGCCAAACATCACAGGAAGACTCTACTCAATGGATCTCATCGACTCTATCTACGGTTTCTACAACTATCAGCTCTTTAGGTAAGCGTTACACAAAAGATTACTTGTAAATGGCTTTTAAAATGTCAGGGCTATTTGCATGAACCCAAAATTATAGTAGCCCACTAAAATCCCTACGTACCAACTATGGAGCAGGCAACTCACCACAGTTGTAGTTGGGAACTAGACATTGTGTGCTCTCTAATGGAGAAAGCGCGGGTTAATTTAGAACATAGTTTAAAAGTTAATTTTACATAGCACTGGCAGTCTTTTATGTCGAGATGCCATCTATTATGTTGCCAACAATTGCTATTGAAAAGCTTTACTCAGAACCTTGCAAGCTGGTGCCACACAAGAGAGATGCCAACTAGAGAATGAAATTCTGTACTCTTCGGTACGGCATACCTTCATATAAAGGGACGAATGGCGAGACAACATTCTATCGGGCTAGTTTCCATTATTGGTTGTCGAAAGGTTTACATAGCCTTAACAGTTCTCAAAAAATTTCTTTGTGTTTCGTAAATAAAAAACTTTGTTTATTTGCTATATAATATCGTAGTTCTAAATTGAAATTAATGAACAGACTTTTACTATTGTACTCTTTACCATCACACCAAAGTTGGATATACATTATGTTTGTTGTGTATTCTCCTAAAATTAACATGAAGTTTATCATGTTTTACTATTGTACTCTTTACCATCACACCGAAGTTGGATATACATTATGTTTATTATGTATTCTCCTAAAATTAACATGAAGTTTATCACAAATTTGTCCTTCTTTTCAGTAACATAACCTATAACTAATGCTTTTTCATTGATATTTATTTGTACAGGAAAGTAACTATATTATAAGTTTTCAATAATTTTTCAAAAAACCCTTACCTTGTTACATTTTAACAAGACATGAGAAGTAGTTTCTGTTTCTTTACATGTATCACACTAGTCATTTTCCATTATACGCCATCTGCATAATTTATGTTATGATGGAAATGTATTATGCAATACTTTAAAATTAACTTGCTTTATCCTATTATTTCCTAATTGTTGAAATCTAAAATTGAATACTTTCTGCCAATTACAAGAAAAAGGTAAATTCAAGTAATATTCCCAGTAACGTGTAATATTTGGTGTTTGAAGTTTTTGTTTCAGGAGGGATAAATAATAATGTTTCGTCTTGAAACTAGATATATCAACAAAATCTTTTGTAGATACTTCTATCAAATTGTAGATTTTTTGTTTACTACTTAATTGATATTCTTTCAAATGTATAATTCATTTAACCGATAGCATGGGAACATTTTTTTAATTTTGCGTGTTCGAACTCAAATAATATTTGATGAATACCATCTTTACTGTTTAACAGAATCGAGCCTTTCCAACTACCATTTGTAATCACGTGTTTTACTTTACGAATTCATTTATTTAGTCGATTGTCAATATGATTCATTTTCCTCCTTGGATTGTACTCAAGGCCCAACAACACAGGAAGACACTACTCAAGGGATCTCATCTACTCTATCTCCGGTATCTACAATTATCAGCTCTTTAGGTAAGCGTTACACAAAAGATTACTTGTAAATAGCTTTTAAAATGTCAGGGCTATTTGCATAAAACCAAAAATTATAGTAGCCCACTAAAATCCCTACGTACCAACTATGGAGTAGGCAACTCACCACAGTTGTAGTTGGGAACAGGACATTGTGTGCTCTCTAATGGAAAAAGCGCGGGTTAAGTAAGAACATAATTTAACAGTTAATTTTACATAGCACTGGCAGTCTTTTATGTCGAGATGCCATCTATTATGTTGCCAACAATTGCTATTGAAAAGCTTTACTCAGAACCTTGCAAGCTGGTGCCACACAAGAGAGATGCCAACTAGAGAATGAAATTCTGTACTCTTCGGTACGGCATACCTTCATATAAAGGGACGAATGGCGAGACAACATTCTATCGGGCTAGTTTCCATTATTGGTTGTCGAAAGGTTTACATGACGGTTCCAATACCATGAGCTTTGATGATTTTTTGTCCTTGTCCTCTTACCGAGGTGTTTTATTTCACATATTTCACATTTCATATATATTGACATCAATTTACATTTTAACATAATACCAAAAGACAAAAGTAATTAAATAAATAGTTATAGCCTTAACAGTTCTCGAAAAATTTCTTTGTGTTTCGTCAATTAAAAAACTTAGTTTATTTGCTATATAATATCAGAGTTCTAATTTGAAATTAATGAACAGACTTTTACTATTGTACTCTTTACCATCACACCGAAGTTGGATATGCATTATGTTTATTATGTATTCTCCTAAAATTAACATGAAGTTTATCACAAAGTTTTCCTTCTTTTCAATAACATAACCTATAACTAATGCTTTTGCATTAATATTTATTTGTTCATGAAAGTAGTTAAAATATAAGTTTTCAATAATTTCCCCCAAAACCCTAACCTTGTTACATTTTAACAAGACATGAGAAGTAGTTTCTGTTTCTTTACATGTATCACACTAGTCATTTTCCATTATACGCCATCTGCATAATTTATGTTATGATGGAAATGTATTATGCAATACTTTAAAATTAACTTGCTTTATCCTATTATTTCCTATTTGTTGAAATTTAAAATTGAATACTTTCTGCCAATTAAAAGAAAAGGGTTAATTCAAGTAATATTCCCAGTAACGTGTAATATTTGGTTTTTGAAGTGTTTGTTTCAGGAGGGGTAAATAATAATGTTTCGTCTTAAAACTAGATATATCAACAAAATCTTTTGTAGCTACTTCTTTCAAATTATAATTGTTTTGTTTACTACTTAATTGATATTCTTTCAAATGTATAATTCATTTAACCAATAGCATGGGAACATTTTTTTAATTTTGCGTGTTCGAACTCAAATAATATTTGATGAATACCATCTTTACTGTTTAACAGAATCGAGCCTTTCCAACTACTATTTGTAATCACGTGTTTTACTTTACGAATTCGTTTATTTAGTCGATTGTCAATATGATTCATTTACCTCCTTGTATTTGTACTCAAGGCCAAACATCACAGGAAGACTCTACTCAAGGGATCTCATCGACTCTATCTACGGTTTCTACAACTATCAGCTCTTTAGGTAAGCGTTACACAAAAGATTACTTGTAAATGGCTTTTAAAATGTCAGGGCTATTTGCATAAAACCAAAATTATAGTAGCCCACTAAAATCCCTACGTACCAACTATGGAGCAGGCAACTCACCACAGTTGTAGTTGGGAACTAGACATTGTGTGCTCTCTAATAGAGAAAGCGCGGGTTAATTTAGAACATAGTTTAAAAGTTAATTTTACATAGCACTGGCAGTCTTTTATGTCGAGATGCCATCTATTATGTTGCCAACAATTGCTATTGAAAAGCTTTACTCAGAACCTTGCAAGCTGGTGCCACACAAGAGAGATGCCAACTAGAGAATGAAATTCTGTACTCTTCGGTACGGCATACCTTCATATAAAGGGACGAATGGCGAGACAACATTCTATCGGGCTAGTTTCCATTATTGGTTGTCGAAAGGTTCACATGACGGTTCCAATACCATGAGCTTTGGTGATTTTTTGTCCTTGTCCTCTTACCGAGGTGTTTTATTTCACATATTTCACATTTCATATATATTGACATCAATTTAAATTTTAACATAATACCAAAAGACAAAAGAAATTAAATAAATAGTTATAGCCTTAACAGTTCTCGAAAAATTTCTTTGTGTTTCGTCAATAAAAAACTTAGTTTATTTGCTATATAATATCGTAGTTCTAATTTGAAATTAATGAACAGACTTTTACTATTGTACTCTTTACCATCACACCGAAGTTGGATATGCATTATGTTTATTATGTATTCTCCTAAAATTAACATGAAGTTTATCACAAAGTTTTCCTTCTTTTCAATAACATAACCTATAACTAATGCTTTTGCATTAATATTTATTTGTTCATGAAAGTAGTTAAAATATAAGTTTTCAATAATTTCCCCCAAAACCCTAACCTTGTTACATTTTAACAAGACATGAGAAGTAGTTTCTGTTTCTTTACATGTATCACGCTAGTCATTGTCCATTATACGCCATCTGCATAATTTATGTTATGATGGAAATGTATTATGCAATACTTTAAAATTAACTTGCTTTATCCTATTATTTCCTATTTGTTGAAATTTAAAATTGAATACTTTCTGCCAATTAAAAGAAATGGGTTAATTCAAGTAATATTCCCAGTAACGTGTAATATTTGGTTTTTGAAGTGTATGTTTCAGGAGGGGTAAATAATAATGTTTCGTCTTAAAACTAGATATATCAACAAAATCTTTTGTAGCTACTTCTTTCAAATTATAATTGTTTTGTTTACTACTTAATTGATATTCTTTCAAATGTATAATTTATTTAACCAATAGCATGGGAACATTTTTTTAATTTTGCGTGTTCGAACTCAAATAATATTTGATAAATACCATCTTTACTGTTTAACAGAATCGAGCCTTTCCAACTACCATTTGTAATCACGTGCTTTACTTTACGAATTCGTTTAATAGTCGATTGTCAATATGATTCGTTTTCCTCCTTGGATTGTACTGAAGACCAAACATCACAGGAAGACACTACTCAAGGGATCTTATCTACTCTATCTCCGATATCTACAACTATCAACTCTTTAGGTAAACGTTCAAAACAAAATCACTTGTAAATAGCTTGTAAAATGTCAGGGCTATTTGCATAAAACCAAAATTATAGTAGCCCACTAAAATCCCTACGTACCAACTATGGAGTAGGCAACTCACCACAGTTGTAGATGGAAACTAGACATTGTGTGCTCTCTAAGGGAGAAAGCGTGGGTTAAGTAAGTACATAGTTTAAAAGTTCATATTACATAGCACTGACAGTCTTTTATGTCGAGATGCCATCTACTATGTTGCCAACATTGGCTATTCATAAAGCTTTACTCAGAACCTAGCAAGCTGGTACCACACAAGGGAGATGCCAACTAGAGAATGAAATTCTGTGCGCCTGGGTACAGCATACCTTCGTAGAAAGGGACGAATGGCGAGACAACATTCTATCGGGCTAGTTTCCATTATTGGTTGTCGAAAGTTTCACATGACGGTTCGAATACCATCAGCTTTGATGATTTTTTTTCTTTGCCTCTTACCGAGGTGTTTTATTTCACATATTTCACATTTCATATATATTGACATCAATTTACATTTTAACATAATACAAAAAGACAAAAGTAATTAAATAAATAGTTATAGCCTTAAAATTTCCGGGAAAAATTCTTTGTGTTTCATCAATCATTTTTTATATTTATTTGCTATATAATATCGAAGTTCTTATTTGAAATTAATGAACAGACTTTTACTATTGTACTCTTTACCATCACACCGAAGTTGGATATGCATTATGTTTATTATGTATTCTCCTAAAATTAACCTGAAGTTTATCACACAGTTTTCCTTCTTTTCAATAACATAACCTATAACTAATGCTTTTGCATTAATATTTATTTGTTCATGAAAGTAGTCAAAATATAAGTTTTCAATAATTTCCCCCAAAACCCTAACCTTGTTACATTTTAACAAGACATGAGAAGTAGTTTCTGTTTCTTTACATGTATCACACTAGTCATTTTCCATTATACGCCATTTGCATAATTTATGTTTTGATGGAAATATATTATGCAATACTTTAAAATTAACTTGCTTTATCCTATTATTTCCTATTTGTTGAAATTTAAAATTGAATACTTTCTGCCAATTAAAAGAAAAGGGTAAATTCAAGTAATATTCCCAGTAACGTGTAATATTTGGTTTTTGAAGTTTTTGTTTCAGGAGGGGTAAATAATAATGTTTCGTCTTGAAACTAGATATATCATCAAAATCATTTGTAGCTAGTTCTTTCAAATTATAATTTTTTTGTTTACTTCTTAATTGATATTCTTTCAAACGTATAATATATTTAACCAATAGCATGGGAATTTTTTTTTAATTTTGCGTGTTCGAACTCAAATAATATTTGAAGAATACCATCTTTACTGTTTAACAGAATCGAGCCTTTCCAACTACCATTTGTAATCACGTGCTTTACTTTACGAATTCGTTTATTTAGTCGATTGTCAATATGATTCATTTACCCCCTTGGATTGTACTCAAGGCCCAACAACACAGGAAGACACTACTCAAGGGATCTCATCTACTCTATCTCCGATATCTACAACTATCAGCTCTTTAGGTAAGCGTTAAACGAAAGACTACTTGTAAATAGCTTGTAAAATGTCAGGGCTATTTGCATAAAACCAAAATTTTAGTAGCCCACTAAAATACCTACGTACCAACTATGGAGTAGGCAACTCACCACAGTTGTAGTTGGAACTAGACATTGTGTGCTCTCTAATGGACAAAGCGCGGGTTTAGTAAGTACATAGTTTAAAAGTTAATTTTAGATAGCACTTTTATGTCGAGATGCCATCTACTATGTTGCCAACAATTGCTATTCATAAAGCTTTACTCAGCACCTAGCAAGCTGGTGCCACACAAGGAAGATGCTAACTAGAGAATGAAATTCTGTGCACCTGGGTACAGCATACCTTCGTAGAAAGGGACGAATGGCGAGACAACATTCTATCGGGCTAGTTTCCATTATTGGTTGTCGAAAGGTTTACATGACGGTTCCAATGCAATCAGCTTTGATGATGATGATAATAATAATAATAATCTTTTAGTCCACTCCAAATTTTATTAAACCGAAATGAAAATTCTTTTTGCCCAATTGATCGTGAGCCCGGCAGCAACTGGGCAGCGCCAGATCGACGTTGCTCTATCCCTTTTTGTTGAACGCCTAACAAGGTAGCAGCAACTCTCATCTTTTAAAGTAGGTTGACGAGAGCATTAATGCGTTTTTTAAACACATATGATTGTATTAAGTGCCATCGTGCGCAAAAATACAATTTTCATTATGTAACCAAATCTAATGCAGTCGTCTTTGTGAACTGCCTTGATGCAAATTATTTCATTCATCTGTTACGAATTATTGTATTTCAATAGGCAGAATGCGAACCGCATACATTATTTGTTGCTGTGTAGGACAAATTTTATGGCTTGTCATACCTAATTACACGTAATAAATGCATTTTGCATTCTGACTATTAAATACAATTATCCATTACTGGTGAATAAAATATTTGTATTGAGACACCTCATAGAGACGTAAATGTATGTATTACATTTGATTTCATTACAAGAATGGTATATTACTCGTTACTTCAATCATGAATACGATTGCAAAGTGGGGGAGCAAACCTTTGCTCATGCTGGGCCTTCATTATGGAATACTCTCCCTCAATGGATTACAAATAGCAGTTCTGGTGAAGTGTTAAAAAACAATCTTAAGAAATAATTGCTTAATTTAGCTTATAATTATTTTTTGTAATACCATCACCTTTCATGTCTGTACCTTTCCTAATGCACTTTTGTATATATTTATCATGTATTTCATCTTTGCACAAGCTGCGCCTTGAGCATTTGACTGTCAAGTGGATTTGGCGCAATACAAATCTTATGTATTATCATTATTTGCAATTTATTATTTTTGTTAAACGACTATAGAGATAGAATATCAATACCAATGTAAGCCCTAGTGACAGCTAAATTCATACCAATGTGCATACGTTTACATAATCAACTATGAAGACAGTTTGATTTTGTGAGTTCTGTGGATAACGATATAACTATCTACATTTTAAAGAGTTAACATTTGAATGCAAGTGTAATACCACTAGACTACATAACATTTGCATAATATACAAATAATACACAGCAGTGCGGGCATTAATAAGAATTACCCTAACACAGTTACCTTTGGAACAGTCTAACACGTACCGAATGTAGGTAATTTTACTAATGCCCGAACAAAATACTGTGTTTTATTTGTTTTATAAGATTATATTTTATTTGTTTTATAAAATTATGTTGTGTAACATGATTTTACTAATGACCGGTCATTAGAATTGGATAATGACCGGTCATTATCCAAATTACGCGTAAGGCAAAATAAATGCCTGGTCACGTGTACGCTTTCAACCAATCATTTGAGTAGGATCCACGTCATCATCTTGAAGCTCGGGTTCTGAAAGTACCTGTAGAAAGTCTAATGCTTTTGTCCACTGTGTCCCTAAAACTAAAAAGATATGGATTTAAGGAACCTCACTTTAATCAAGTTTTGATATATGTTTTGTCCTAGCCCCTACATGCTTTATCGGGATATATGTTTGTCATATAATCTATTGTACCACTGTCGATGTGGCTCATGAAATAAAAACTGGCTTTCTTTTATATACAGTGCGTCCCAGAAAAAAAGAAACCGAGAATTATCGATGTTTTATCATAACTAATCACAATTATAATTAATAAATGACACATATTCGTAACGCTTAGATCCTCCTCTTTCATTTGATGCAACTCATATGATGCATATATAAGTCATTAAAAACAATTTGAAGAGAGGGTACCAAAAGGTCATTTGGCGGGCGGTATCTGAATTTCAAAGAGAAAATCACATTTCTAGAAAGTTAATATTCTGCCCTTTCATATGACACCTCAATCAGGAAAGACGAGCCAGGAATAACAAAGTTCTGTTTGTTTAAAGTGATGCTTGCATTTGAATAATTCGACTAAACGAATTCGTTTTCACTGGCTGCCTGCCGTAGCAAGAAGCATAGTTGACAAAAGACTGAACTCCGTTTCGTTGACGATCAGCCATGCACAAAAAAGACGAAAGACTTTTGTCAACTCTGTTTGTTGCTACGGCAGGCAGCCAGTGAAAATGAATGCGCTTAATCAATTTAGGGAAATGCAAGCATCACTTTAGACATCGATCTTTCTCGGTTTCGTTTTTTCTGGGACGCACTGTATAATGATTTCAAATTGGAGAAGAGCAGTAGTATGAGCCTTGATTTTAGCTACGCAACCATCATACTCTCATTTCCTTTCGCATGATACATACGGGTTCCTTATTGTAACCCACACTTAACTCTAGGTCAATTATATTATTGATAATCATCGCATCATCGGAGAATGGTTATTTACCATAGGAACGGCATCTTGAATTATATTTGAAACGATATACACCGAAACGCATAGTTGAACATGGACATTTCAGCTGTTCAGCTGCAATAACTGAGAGTCATCACAAGATTAGTCATCAGGACTAATGATAGTTGCAGTATTCCCACTTTAGTGCAGGGGTAACCATGCACATGTCTGATTACATAAGGCATTCTTCTTTCTTCTTTCTTTGAATGGATTTGTTTTTGCAATCAGTCACAGTTGACTATTTTTACCACACACTATGTTATGAATTATTTATATATATACATATGTACAATAACGTGTCATAAATGGCTATATAAGGAATTTTTGTTTTTTGCTTATTTTTTAGGAGAAAATTATATAATTTAATAATTTGAAATCATCTCTTGAATCATCTCTCGTTAGCCTGTGTTCCATTATGGCCTCTAGTTTTAGTGCTCCCATGTACAACGGAAACCGAATAATTCTCTCCTATAGTGATAATACTCCACATCAATTCTTTTTTAATTGTGCTTGATTTTCTTTTCAGTTACAACTCACTCACCAATCAAAGAAGAAGTTAATAAGATAGTGAATGTAAGTCATCCTTAAACATTAATAACTCTTTCATATCAATTGCTTTTTCTTTTGCTCTCACCTATAATGCTCTCTCTCTCTTTCTCTCTCTCTCTCTCTCTCCCTCTGTCTCTCCTTCTCTCTCTCTCTCTCTCTCTATATATATATATATGTATATATTCATAATAGATATATCACTCTCAATATTATGATTTCAGTGTATGAAGCATAGTGAATCCGAAATGGCAGGAAACCTAGTAAAGACTCTCCCCGATTTCCCATCCCCTCCTGTGTTATACATTCATAGCAGAATATTTCGGAAAATGTACGATATCTTAATATAAGACCATCAAAGCAAATACATGTGCTAAGTCATTCTGATAATAATCCCGAATACACGTGAAACTTTCTTAAAGATAAAGGTGAGTTCTGGGGGGTGATTCACTAACTGGGAATGATATCGTTCCAAAGAGCAATGTTTGGGATTGATTTCAATCCCAGCTTAAAAGCGATTCTACCTGACTGTTCACTTAATCGCTTTTAGGCTGGGATCAATCCCAGCGTGAATAATCATGCACGCATATGAATATTCATGTACGCGATCAATCCACCCAATCAACAGACTCGAATTTTGGTAACTGGGCATCAATCAATCAGGCGACCGATCGACATAACGATAATTAGCTAGCTATCGTAGTTTCATTTGTCAATGACGTTTATTTCTATGTTGATTTTGTTCCAATATTAGAAGAAAACTGAGCGAAATTTCGCATAAGAAAAAAAAAATCATTCATGACTTTTTCATGTAGATTACTAGCAGTGTGAGGATAAATACGATTTTCTGTAGGTATAGTTTGTCTTTCGTTACGCTTGTTTCAAGTAAAATGCAGGATTTAACGTTATGTGTAGCCGGCTCTAGTGTGGGTTGGGCCAAGGCTGTAGGAGGTGATCATCGTACAGTCTTGATGTAAAATCCAAGTCTAAGGTGTTTTACATATTGTTGGCACTAATTAATTTAGGCCTACCCTATCATAGAGTAAATCAAATCAGTCAAATCAATCTATCTTCCTCGTGTTTTCTCTAATTTAGCTTCAGTTTGACAGTTCTGTCTTGGCCAGAAAGTGTTGCTAATGATGAGTAGGCCTAGGCCCTAGTAATGATTACACACAAAAGGCAATGCTAAGAGCAATCCGGATCACTCTCAGCCTTAATAGCGATTTCTCTGCTAGCATTAATCCCAAATGCCTTAGTGAATCAGTTCTTAAAAGCGATATCGCTCTTAGGAGTGAAATTGAGCCTAAGAGCGATTTAATCTCATTTCGGATCGATTTTAGCTGTTAGTGAATCACCCCCAGGTCTTGCGATTGCATTGTGAAAGAAAGGGTGAGGAATGGTTCAGAAAAAGTTGATCATGTATCATGTAAGTATTGGTATATACTGCAAGGTTCTGGTGTCATCAAAATCATAATGAATTTGGCCCAGTCTTTATAAAGTAACAAGCACTGTACACAGAGAGATGTATATGGGACTACACAAATGATGTCGGGGCTAGTACTCCTTGATTTCCTTATCTTTCTATGCTCATTACTCAGCCAGTATACATTTTCTACCAAAATTGTTTGGCAAATGACATTTATTTGTTATTTTGAACATTCAGTGAAAGTTTCTTTTGATTCTGTGAGAATTCATTTTCTTTTCTTTACCAGAACTCAAGTTTATTTTTAACTTCATAACAAATAAGGAAACCCACACTTTGTTCTTCAAATGCCGATTTGAAGTGATCATGTAAAAAGCATAGTCGAGATCATCTATCTGTTTTACATATGATAATAATAATAATAATAATAATAGTTACATTTGTAAAGCACCACTTAATACTATTATGTTGCGAAGCGCTTTACACTGTAATTAGTTTTCACTCCGGTCATTGGATTCATTTGCTAATCGGCACATGATAATGCACACGCTTAGTTCCCTGTGGAATATTCAGATATTTTACAGGCGTACAAATGCCAATCCAACCACGTTAACGTTCTCAACCCAGCATGTACCCATACGATGTTATGAAGACGACAGTATTCGTGCATTTTTGGAAGCCTTAGCTTATCTCCGCAAGCGCTTGTGATAGCCAAAAAGGAACCCCCCAAAAGGTAGAAATAGGGATGCAATTCTGAAAAATTATAATATTTTATGTAGTTATCTCCATTTTTGTAGTTTCATTTACTTTTTTCTTTCAATTTTGAATATATGTATATATTTGTACAGCTTTGATACGCAATTAAAGTTTTGAGGGTTAGTTGTGTTTCATTTTCCCACATTTTCTTTTTCAATAATTGCTCATTTAGACAAATATCACGATGGACAATATAGAAGTTATATCTGATGAATTAGCGAATGTAACAGAGAAATCAACGAAATTTGATGAGGAGCTCCTGGAATCGGTCACCGACAAATTGAGAAGCATCGTTGGATTTGCATCGGAGCAGAACTTAACAGAAGATGTCATTGTACAAGTAAGATTTCAAACTTTTAGTGAAGCTATGCTCCTCAAGTACATATCGCATTGAGTACAATTATTTATTGTATGGATTTATCATATAACACGTCATCTCAGAACCAAGCCTTTGTAATTAGAGGGAGCTATTCTCAATTGGAGGATGAGCTCACTGTAATTGGGGCCTTATGGTTCTAGTTATAATCAATGAGGCTCGCATGAAGATAGTGGTGTGCATCTGTAGATTTCCCACATGGAATGGCAAAATAAAAGTGAAAATGAAGGGAGAGATAAAGGAGAAGAAAGAAGGACGTGAGATAGGAGATAAATTGTTTGAAAATGCCCTTCAAAAATTATCTTATCATACAATTTAGCGACATTGGGACAATATAATTAGTCTTTTAAAAATTATTATTTGATCGAGGCAAAACGTATGAAACAATGGGATTCACAAGAGATTAGGGGGCATTTTTATTACCATTATCATTATCTCTATCATTATTGCCTTAAATTGTTTTAATTTTGAGAGCGTACAAACAAAGATCATGAAACTACCACCATTTCTCAACTTAGTTTGTTTTAAAAAAAAAGATTATAACATGATAGACAACCAAGAATTTCAAAATTTGTCACGGAACTGTCATTTACGACTCATTAAGTGAAAATATATCCACTTCCATTATTATTATCAACATTATAATGAATAGAGGATCAAGGGAACCTATACGCTAGTAAGCAGTTTTGGGATGTAATTACCTTGTTCATTTTATTTTTTAAATCTCAGAGTGCCAATATTTATGATGGAGATGCTCTTCCAATAGGCCTATTTATGCCTACTATACTGATCCTATTCCAACATTAATTACTAAAGAAGAAGAATAATTATCGATTGTGATGTTTACCTTCTAAAAGAATAGGAAAGATGACGAGATTATAGCTGCTGTAGCAGGAATATTTACGAGCATTAATCACTAAGAGTTAGTTTCTCTGTACAGGTTTACAGATAGAGTTGAGTTCTAGTCATGCGATTGCATTGTGAAAGAAACGTTGTGGAATTGATAAGAAAAGGTTGATCATCTAGCATATAAGTATTGGTGTGTACTGCAAGGTCTGGAATCATCAAATTGTACGAAATTTAGCCAAGTATGTGTAAAGTTACAAGCACTGTACACACAGAACGATGTATATGGGACTACACGAACATGTGGCATAAGAATCCGTCCCGAATTTCATGATGGTTACATGCCATATTTAGAATATTAAGGCATTTGAAGAGCCATGCTTTTTAGGGAACATTTTTAATCTGATGTTATTCCACACTTGCATAATACCAATGATAGCGCTCACAAATTATTTTTCATCTCTTCCCAGAACTCAGCCTTCTCTTTAATACTCACCATCAAATCAAGTCGTGATTTTTCTTTATGATAACCTACTGTACGACGCGCAATTAAACGATTTTCGAAAATTATTTGGGGCGATCCGATCTGCGTCCTTCATGCAATTGTACACCTGCCCCCCCCCCCCCCCCCCCACTCAGTGTTATTTAGGGTACGCATATGCATGTTCCCTCCTTTTGAAAACACCCTCTAAGTCCGGTGTGTAAAACGGGCTTTTGTGTATACTACGAGCCGGACTTTGGTGCGTGAAAAGTACTCCTTTAATACCGGACATTTTGGTAACACGCATGGTATCCCTCCGATCACGGAGTGGGGGGGGGGGGGGGGGGGGGGGGTGTACAGCAGAGAAGATAACGAAATGGTGATAGGATAAGAGATAGCTAAAAGACCTACGGGAAAAAAGTTTCAATGAAAAATGCACAATTTTCCCACAGGGCAAAGGGTATATCTTATAATCAAACTCTTATAATTATGGAGAAATAATTGTTATCTAACCCCCCCCCCCCCCCACCCCCCGTCTGGTAAATCTAACCCCTCAAATTGTAGCAATCTAGTACAGCGTTTCTTATCCGGGGTGCCGCGAGAGAATTTTAGTTATATTATAACTAATTATTGGAATAACGGAATATCAGAAACTTCAAGGTGCTCAAAAAATATATCACTTTGGGTATTTTTATGAGAAAATGATGAGTAAATTATAATTTTGCTTGCGCGCAGAATTTAAAAAATCTGATAGTTTTTGGCAGCATGGTCTATGAATATCTCCATTATGATGATATGACGATATTCGGGTATTCGCTGCCCGAATATCGTCATGACTCGAGCAGCTTGGCGCCGGAACATAACCCTTTTAATATTTTTTTTTTAATATCACAATGAAAATTATACCACAACAAAGTGTCCTTTTCCCCCTTGTTCGCTTCACTTCTCGCAAAATTGAAAAATCAGGGTGATCCATGGCAACGAGGTGAACGTATATATAATTTCATATTGTCTGTAGTGTATATTGATGACTAATAACATTTGTACAATAATGAATAGTGAATTTTGTTCTTGCTCCCTTGCAGTATTTGGGATCCGGATAGTTTATTTTCACGGCCCTAACGCGAAAATGCGAGGCGTGCGTTTATGTATAATTATGTTGGGTGGAAAACAAATCATCTTTGATGAATTTTGGATTAGGGTGATGCGAAACTTGTTATGTCATTAAATGGGTGGGGGCCCCAAAAAAGGTTGAGAAACGCTGATGTAGAAGACTTAAGACTGTTTTTTTCTTCAAAATTAAATATGTTCGACATTTAGAATAGAAAAAAATAATCACAGTTATTAAATGACTCTTGTAACGTAAGAGAAATAAGTGAAGAGAAAACGACAAAAACAGGCATTGGAGTGTATGTCTGTTATGGAACATCGTGTGCATAGCTCATTTGGTCCCTTCAGAGACGTCACAAATCTAATGAGTGATCGGAGCTCTCTTCAAGTGACATGTGCAAGAATGGGGCGGTATTTTAGTTTTATAATTATTAATAATCGTTACTTTGAATGTTTCCAAGGCGGTACTTTATACAATTGTTAGTTGTCACTTTCCATAATGCCATGATGCAAATCACATCAATATTCAAAATCAATTAGCCTGTCCTTTAATTATTGCAAGCGGATAGGGAATGAATTAAATCCATGCCTATATCAATATGTCACTCACAAATCAATTTCTAATAGGTCTCCGTGAACGTGATAGGAGTGGTGGATAATATCTTGAACATCCCAGAGAGTACCTTCGAGACAGCGAGCTCCAAGCAGGTCTCAAACGAAATACTGAATACAATCTCCACATTGACTAAACTCATTCAAAAGACATCCACTAACAACTTCACCTACAGGTATGAGGATAATTGACCAGATGCGATGGATTCCCTTCCCTTGTCTCAGTATTGAGTGATTTCGAGTTTTTAGAAATCATAGTCGAATCAATTTAAAACTCCTTATGAATTATTTTAAAGATTAAATTTTACAAACCGCGATCATACACACTAAGAAATAAAGGTACAAATTTGCGCCATTAGAGGTGCAGACCTCTGCTACTTTAACAGCACCATATAGGGCGGGGTATAGTTTTGCACCCTAGAGGGAGGAGGGGCGGATCCAGCCGGCGGCATTGGAGGGGGCCCAATTCGTGAGAAAAAATTTAGCGGCGATACAGCCGGCCGATAATTCGTTCAGTGGGGGGGGGGGGGGGGGGGGGGTATTGAGCACTTATTCTTTTTTTTTTTGCTCCTGAAAATTTGAAAATCGCGCCGGCCGATAATTCGCTCAGTGGGGGAGAGAGGAGTGAGCACTAATTTGTTTGGGGCCCTCGAAAATTTGAAAAAATCGCACCCCCTCCCCTCGAGCGCCAGGGGAGATGGCCTATCTCCAAAATAAAGGTAAATATAACTTGTTTTTTTGACACGTTTTTTCCCAAGGGAAGGGGCCCGAGCCCCCGGCCCCCCTAGATCCGCCACTGAAATGGAGCATATACGTGCACCCTTAGGGGTGCAGACATTTACTACAATAGCAGCACCCCTTAGGGTGTAATTCTTCACACTACTTTGGGTGCAGAATTGCAACGTATGGGAAGCTGCTATTGTAACAGAAATTTGCACCCGTTTTTTTCTTTTTTCTTCCTCGTAGTTGCAGTGTAAATGCAGCTGATTTTTTAAAATTTTATAAACTGGCCTAATGTCATTGGGTATTATTTTCAAACTCGACATAGATTAGCATACGCGCATCTTATCCGTGCAATATCATTTGGTAATAAATAATGATAATAATAAAAATGGCTTCTTATAAAACGCACATGTCCGCCACATCGTGACGCTCCTGGCGCTGCCCGATTGTTATCCTTGCTTCAGCAAAGCGGTCATTACAGCGCTCCAGGTTTAATTTCAAGAAACTCATTCCTGCCATGTACCAATTTACATCAACTGGGTTGAGTAAGAGAGAAAGGTGCACGGTCACGTGATGTCTTTTGATCAAATAAATTGGCTGCATTCTATAACCCATGTTATCAGTGTGATACGTCCACTGATACCTAAATAAGCCCAAATACCAACGTAACCCCCCCCCCCCCCCTCACCAACATTCTGATTGTTTTATTTCTACATACAGTGGATCAAATATTATACTAGCAGCCGTCAAAGTTGATAGGACGAGTTTTCCACTCAGAACTGCCATAGGTGGAGCCGGGAATGACGTCATCGATATTTCAACCGATGAAGGAACTATGTCTAATATGGCAGACGTAGCATCTGTTACTTTACCATCTGCAATTCTATCTTTAGTGCCAGGTCTGTTTCTTCTTCTTTACTTTTTTCGATGTTGACATTACTTTCTTCGAAAAACTACAGCTTCAGGACTAAAACTTAAATCAACATTATTCTCATAACTCTGTGGTACAGTTCACTCCATATTAATAGGAACATAAAATAACATTTAATGTTGCAATAGTTAAGAAGAAATGTTTGAGATCAGAATAACCAAGACACCATATTACCAAAAGCTAAGAAACAAATAAAAAGACAAGCAAACGATCTGATGTTAGACCCAATCTCCCCCCACCCACACTTGTCAAGTTACAAAGGTCGTGTTGAACCCATTTGTAGATGTTGGTCTCGTGGGCTGTCGGTCAAATGGGAAACCCCGGACAGTCCATTGAGACCAACTACTCAAACAGTAAGTTTTCCCCGAAATTAAGATTTATTGTAAAGACTGCATTTGTATTACATACACGTATATTGAACGCATACAACACTGTGTTTGAACTTTAGATGACAGTAAGGCGATATCCGTCAGTGTCTTTCTAGTCAACTCGCCCAAACTGTTTCAGGGTGACAGACCGTCTTCATCCAGTACTCCATCATCTGGAGACAAGCAGAATCAGCAACCGAAGACGGTGTCGGTTGTCGCTTCTCCTATCTTAACTGTGACCATTGAGGGAACTGATATCAAAGACCTCCCTGATAATGAATCAATTACCTTTGTGTTTCCTGTGAATCAGGTATATTTATGTAGACTCTCTTTTATTGAAACGACCACTTAATAATTCCCGAATTTGTACTAAATTTCATGATGAAGGAGTTGTCAGTTGCACTTCTCACTAAAAACGTTTGTTGTAATGATGAAGATAAGCTTAAAGACATATGTCGTAATGAGGGTAAATTCAACAGATCATATTAAAGGTCATGTACCAAATAGAAATTCCCATTAAAATCTCGATTACACAGGGGTCGATCCTTATAGCCCAGTAAAGCCAAATCTAAGCAATGGTAGATGTATTGTGTTTTGGTGCCACTTTTGGTAATGAAAGAATGTAGTCACAGATAACATGTGTAACTTAAACAAGTTTGGACAGAGAAGCAACAAAATTGCAATGGTGTAGTCATTAAGAAGGTGTAGTTCTCAGAATACCAATGTTAACTGAATTATTTTTGCAACAAAATAACGCCTTAATTGTTCTTTGTTATGCATACCTGTATTAGAGTTTGGCGGAAAAATACAATGACACCAACCTTCCAGCGCGCTGTGTGTATTGGGACATCACTTTGGAAGAATGGTCGGACGAAGGGTGTAAAATCGACAACACTACCTTTACAGACATGGTGGCTTGTCGGTGTTATCATCTCACAAGCTTCGCTGTTCTTTTGGTATAATATCCATTTCAAATATCATGTTCTCGTTCGTTAACGCGTGAAGCAATATGTTGCTGATACAGACATCTTGATCGTGAACATATATTAATCATATCAAAATGGGAAATAATTGAGTGTTGAACAGTTTTGAGCATAGATATTTCAAGAAATTATTGGATGAAAGACAATGGTCGTTTACAACGTTATAGAATGCAATTGTATGCATGTTCTACTTCTCTACTTATGGTGGTATGTGTCACGTCATAGTTATGCGTACCTAGGCACTATGAAGCCCACATTAAAGATAAACTCCAGTTCTGATAAAAAAAATAAAAAAAATTCTCACAGAATCAAACGAAACTTACACTGAATGTTCAAGATTACAAATAAATGACATGTGCCAAACAATTTTGGAAGACAATGTATACTGGCTGAGTAATGAGCATAGAAAGACAAGGAAATCAAGGTAGTACTAGTCCCGACACCATGTGTGTTGTCCCATATATAGCTTTCTGTGTACAGTGCTTGTTACTTTACCAAGACTCGGTCAAATTTATTATGATTTTGATGACTCCAGAACCTTGCAGTGCACACCAATACATACATGCTACATGATCAACTGTTTCTGATCCTTTCCACACCTTTTCTTTCACAATGCAATCGCATTACCAGTACTAAAGTTTATCTTTAATACATGTATTTGATTTTAGTTTGTACTACACTACTAGATTTACTTTTTTCTTTCAACTTGTTATGTTTTTTTCTTTCTTGACTTATAACAAAACTAAAAGACAATCAACTACTTTTTACAATCACAATGTTTAGTAAGACCTTCGGGAGCCATGAGAGACAAAGATGATATTTTGGGTATTTTGTTCGATTCAGGGACGTCAATGTGTTTGACATGATAGTCACAAACATACCATTACATGTAAATATATTCGATCGAATTTTAAGGAGTTAAACTTTCCTCCCAATCTTTTCCTGTTTAAACTTTGTTTTTGTTGATGAACTTCTCAGATGGGGATTCTGCTATCGTAAACAAATACGAACAGCAAACATTTGAATAAGTTTAATTTGGTCCATCATAATTACCGGAATGCATCTAAAATTCTTCTGGAAAGGGGAATCCTATTGTAGATATAGTAATTCAAATCGTTATTCTTTATCATTTTCAGGATATCAAAGGAAGTCTTAAATCTCAAGTTATTGATCTGATCAGTCGCATCGGTTGCATTGCATCAATTGTGTGTCTGTCTTTGACCATTATCATTCTTCTGGGTTTTAGGTAAGCATTGTTTGGACCCAGCTGACTAAAGTTAATATGACTTTTTGTCAGTTTTAGCGTTTCATCTCAAAGGCTCATGTCATGCATTACATTTGCAACATCACTTAGCACGACGTCCTCCATATTTCGGTTTGATGATTTATTTTACCTGACTTATAAGAAAGCATGTGTTATGCTTGTAAGTAAGCAACTAGGGGACCGACGGCTTTAAGTCCTTTCCGAGGGACTAACTAACCGTATAAATGCCCTAATAGAGGGCATTAGTGAAACCACTTGGTTTAGAAGCCGGGTCCTCCCAGTTTTGAAACCACGGCTCTATCACCGAGCCATCTACACCCCTACCTCTTTGTTTTTACAGCTGTTTCTGTCATCCTCTAGGCTTCCGTTTTCCAAACGTTCACACTACAATACCCCCAAAAAAAATTAGAATTAAAAGAAAATTCTAATCGTCTACTCTAGCGTTTTAGGGACCGCCACTAGCATGGAAATGTTCCATATAGAGTTTGAAAATCCAATAAAAATCATTACTTTTGGGCCGCATAGTACCTTCAAAAGAAATCCTGGTACTGTAAAGTATAGTTTAATAATATGATCTTATTAACATGTTATAATGGAGACTACTTCATGAAATCATATTGCAAAGTCTACTTTAATTTGTTTTTCAAAATATACGTAGAGCCTAGCAGTGTCCATAGTTTCCCATACTACAGTTCAAAATTATGGAGGAATATACGAGCAGTTGGCTTACAAAATATTCCACACTGATTTAATGTGGGTAAAATCACATGTAGGCTGTACATGCCACCGATATGTTTGATAAAATATCGTTCATTTTCTGCCTATAGCCCCAATAAATATGGTAGATTTTATTCTAGATGAATATTGATAATTCATTTTCTTTGGCGAGAAAGGGGTTTTGTAGACAAACGCGTTGACTATAATAATGTGTTCGTGGATTTCTTCCCACAGAAAACTGCGTGGAAAACGACCACAACAGATCATCGTTAATCTCTGTTTCGCCTTGCTATGTTTATACGTCATTTTCGTCATCGGTATTGACCGACCGACCTGGAGGATCGGCTGTACTGTGGTTGCTATCCTATTGCATTACTTCTGCCTTGCATCGCTTGCTTGGATGGGTGTAGAAGCCTTCAGCATGTACATGTCATTCGTCAGGGTTATGGACACCTACATACCCAAGTTACTCCTAAAATGTTGTCTCGTCGGATGGGGTGGGTCTAAGGTTCTATTTCATTTTTATTTTTAATCGTTTGAATTGCAAAAAGAAAGGTTATATACTGCTTTCAAAGGCATAATGGAAAGGCACCCCAACAAATTAATTATCATTTGATTGTTGTACAAATGTGGGGGGTAATGCTAGATTTGATTCCAAACTCGATTTATTTCGGTATTAAAATTCGTTTGTTTTCATTTAATATTCTGATGACTTAAACACGAAGCTCCGGCTCCCGCAAATGTCTAAGTTTACTCTCACTGATTTGAAATGTTATCTTTATAAACCGTACTTATGTGATTCGAAAGGTTTTATTGTTGCAAGGTGTCGATTCTTCACATATGAGACAATAAACAATATACTTGATATTCCCGTATCCAAATCCTACACACGTATGTACTGTATTGAGAGTCCTGGTTGAATCTATGCAAGATGACGTGTGGATAGGACTATGTTTTTTCAACTTGAGTCCTATTCACGTCTCAAAGACTATTTCCTTTAAGGTTCCTATTCCAGTACGATCTTGTGCCAAGATTATATATGCTTTGTTAACATTCGAGGAAAATAAGGGCAGATGTGGCAAAGCATCTTAAAGGGTAAACTAACCCACCCCCTTTTTTTAAAGAATATTTTGTATTTGTCAGTAATTTCAAAAGTTTTCAAGGAGTCGCAGCAAATTTAATTACATTCTGTATTTAGAACTTTTCAGCACTTTTGATCATCTGCAAATCTTTCTTTGCTCATATAATGGTGTCAGACGGGTTTAAATTAAAGTGCAGACAATTTGGGGGGATCCCTTAAATTTGGGGGAGGGTGGCTTTGTCAATGAAAAGACATCCCTCGTCCACCAATAGGCCATTTCCATAATGTAATCAATTTAATACATAAATCTTGTAAAGTGCTTATTACAATTTTTTCTTTCGCCTGTTACAAACGAATTTATTTCAATAGTTTGTCCTACCAGCAACAATTAATGTATGCAACTTGCACTCTGACTAGTGAAATATAACTAATTGTAACAAGTGAATTAAATAATTAACATGGCAAAAAGATGTATGCATGAATTATGATTAAATTGCGAAGATGATCTATTGAGTCAATGAGCCTGCATTTTTGTAATATTGGTCATATTGTTTGTATGTTGTAGATCTTGAAAACACACATTGAAATGTGTGCTACCTATGGCATATGAATTAAGGCAAATGTGAACTTTGTGTTATAGATCACATTAGAGGCACACACATTATAATTGCCTTTAACAAAAAAAAATCGGGGGACGTTCTCTGCCTAAACCTACCCGGTGGACGCTTTTCACCCCATCCAGGACCGCTACCCAAGATATCATGTATTATTATCAATCTTTGTTTCTCACTCATTTTTTTGCTTCAGTCATTTCTCCTATCACTATCTTTATACTTATTAACATTTCTGAATGGTATTTATACTCCAAAATACAGGCATTCCGCTTATGGTCGTCATAGCAACAGTTGCCAGCAAATGGACAGCGTACCAAAACTCTGAATAGTAAGAAAATAGATCCAACAAGTTTGCTCTTAACCCGACAAAGACCCCCGTTGCTTTGTGCTTAATCAACAACGCTCAAATTTTTCTTGGCTTTTCATGAAAGCATTGTGCGTCTCTTCATATCAGTTTTACACAGATATAACCAGGTGTTACATAGTAATGTGGCGTGTTAATCTTAAGTCACAATACAGGTACGATTTCGGACAACCACTGTTCGGTAATTGGTTGTCAGAGGTCGTAGAGAGGTTTTTGGCTATCTTTAACTCTCGTCCTGCCACAGGGCTAATCTCCATTGTGCCAAGCCCCAAATCTCCCCGTGCCAGGTTGTTTTGGAGATAATCTGATTAACGCGATGGTTCGATGAATAGCGCGTGCAAAATACTAGGCACAGTCCACTGGGCATGAACAATAACTGCTATTACATTTGCGTGCAATCATGCAAGAAGCAGAGGATTAATAGCTTGCTAGCGTGTACATGGCACCTTAACAATAGCGTGCATGCAGCCTTATGGCAAGCTATGAGTTAAAAGATTGTCGGTGGTCGGCATTGGTCTCCATGCAAAGCTTTGGTCGGCTGGAGGTTTACGCGGCTGCGTCGAAAACCTTTTGCCGATCAAACTGGTCGTGGAAAATGTCAGGTTTATCTTGGCCACAAGGGTAGGCGACAGGTCTCACACTGATTGCTGACTGATCGCCCCTTGATCGCCGCCTGATCACAGCCTGAACAAGGCCTGATTCTGAGTGCTTACCTATTTTTACCGGGCGATATTTCGTTGAGAAAATTTGTCGGTAGCTGATAGGCGAATGATTAACGACTAGTGGCCGAATAATCTCCAAAGCTTCGAGAACACCGACAACCAGCAACAAATTTTTATTTTTGAAACTTTGACAATTCTTTTGCCGCTTCTACTGTTGCGTTAAAAATACAGTTTGTTTCGTATTTTGCTATTGAGCGGGAAAAGATAATAGGAAAGTATGAATACCAATTCTGTTTCTTGATTTACATTAATCATGCTATTCTGTGATTTATTTATTATAAACCAGATGTCAGTCACAAACTTTCATGAAGTCTTATCTAGTCATGACATGCCACTGTCTCTTGAATACAAGATTCAGTTTAATCGATTAAACAAAAAAGGGTCACGGTAATCTTCTTCGCCGAAATACTGGGCATAATCAATACTATTAGGGTGATCACACTCCCTGTGCACACAGTCTGCCCCATGCACACACACACACACACACACACACACGCACACACAACAGCAGTTAGTTGGTAGAAATAGCAATTTTTGTAAATTTATTTTAAAAAAACTGAACAATATTTTAATTTTTTTATTTCACATATCTTTTAAGCATACCTTTAACTACAATTCTGTGTAGTTTCATTGTTATAGGCATGTGGGAAATATGTTGAATCATTAATTATAATATTGTATTTTCAGCCATGTGTGACATGGCCCGCTGATCGCCCATTGACTGTTATTCTGCGTGGTGAAAATGCACCTCAATGTAAGAAACACCCCTACAAAAAATGCAATATCCTCATGTGTTTCACTCATTGAATCAATTTGTTGTTTACACTTACGGAAATTGCTATTTTTTACCAACTGACTGCTGTTGTGTGTGTGTGTGTGTGTGTGCATGGGGCAGACTGTGTGCACAGGCAGTGTGATCACCCTACTATGAATCATCATCATCATCACCATGTTGATTTGATTACTAACGAGTTTATATTAAGGAAGCAGTATAATCAAATATCACTCTATGTCCTGCCAAGGCAGCCACTTAAAAAGAGATAACAACATACTAAGATGACTTGTGTTCTTATTTTTGAGGGGAAAAACTCCCCTCCCATTTAATAGTGTACTCTCCATATCCTTCCTTTTTCCACAACGTATTACTTTCATTCTCTTAGGTGCACGCAGCTCATTTTCTCCATTGTTTTTTTACTTTAACTTTTAATAGTTTTTTCCCTATCCCGCTCTCTATTTTGTCACAGTGGTTTTCATTTCTATGATGAAAGCATAATAATCTGTTTCAATGCAACCTACTTATAATAGCAAATTGGTTGCATATGTAATAGGGATATGTTTGTACATGTATATATATATATATATATATATATATATTGAAATATTTTCGTTCCAAAACACCTTTGATCCGTCTTTCGTCATAATTTGCATTCAAAGTTACATTAAAAAGCCAAAAAACGCAGTCTTAATGAGAAAGTCAATATTACAGAGATGCTTTACATGCGTGAATGATCATAAGTTCATTGATCCAAACAAGACAGAATGGGTTGCCTTAATATTGAGTTCATGTTATTACGATTATGTTAAATTCTCAGAGTAGCAAATTCATTTCAAAGGCCATATTTTTCGTTTTTATGTCTCCTGTAATGAAAAAGGTCAATAACTAATCAGTGGCAAATATATCTGTTTCCCCTTTTCTTTCAGCTGCTTCCTTTTACCCGGACCTTCTTTATATTTTGGACTGATTCTGCCAATCGGTCTGATCCTCACCTGTAATTGCATCACCTTTACAATTGTTATATATAAGCTAACCTGTGGTAGGAAGACTTTCTCCGCCACCAGTACAAGGCTGTCCAAGAAAGAAAGGGGAGCCAAAACCCGGATCGAAACCATTCGCCGGGCACAAAATGCTGTGGCAATCGGCACGTTGCTCGGTCTCACTTGGGTCTTTGGTTTCCTGGCTGTAGGTGATGGTCGCATGGTATTCGGTGCCCTCTTCGCATTCTTGAATTCTCTCCAGGGAGTCTTTGTCTTCCTCCTCTTTGGCATCAGGCAACCTGAAGTGAAAGAAAAACTAAGGGCGACTCGGATGCGACTGTTGCAGAGTGTAAGGTCTGCGCGTAGAGGTTCAGACTTTTGGACCTCATCGAGTGAAGCGCGCATGGATTCACGACCTTCTGACGTCACGATTATCCCAATGGAAAAAAACACTAGCTTTACTGAACCACTGCCTTCAATGTGACCCGGAAGACAAGCGGTTATAATCGTTACTTCCGGGTCGAAACATGATGTTTTGTAGAATGTAGCAGTTTAGTCTTGTTATAAAAACTTGTACAATAAAGTCTTCTACTAACTACTACTAGAACTATTACTACTACTACTTCTACTACTACTACTACTAATGTAAAAGTATGCGTAAGACGTAACGGACGATTGAGTTGAGAAAAGTAAAAAAACAAGTATGTAAAGGAAAATATATTGTTCGAAAATAACAAAACCTTATGCAAGATTTCCCCTGGGCCTGTTCCAAATATTTATGTGAATTGTGAATCACAAAATGATACAATCCGAACGCATGATACTAGTACATCATTTATAAAATAAAAAATGAAAATGGTTATCATATAAAAGCAAGTAAGACGATAACGATATATTTATCACTTCTACATGTAGTAAGGGTCACATTGTATTTCTAAAAATATTGTAACGATGTCCCTCATGCCCACAAGCGTCATTTTAAAGGGTCCCTAAGTTGTTAAATGATTTGATTTTGTTTTCATTGGAGCGTACTTTGAGAACTTTAGTTACATAAAATCATGTGATACATGCTCTTACCATCGATAGTTTTTACATATTTAAAACTTTCCAATATTGATGGTTTTTGATAATTGTATTTGATAATAGGTTATTGTAGTTGAAAGGTTTTACTTGAGCGCATTGTCTTCTGTAACTGTTTTGTTAAGCTTTAGTCGATTGTCAGCTTTTGAAATGTGTCATCTTATTCTAAGAATACTTAATTATGGATTTCTTCTACATCGCAAATGCTTCATCAAACAGTGGTTCTATAGGTATAACTGTTAAGTGAATTGAATAATCAATTTGCAAAATACAAAGAACAATTTTTAAAAATGAATTTAATGGGGGGGGGGGGGGTAATCACATTCTCACAATTTTTTTTCTCATAGAATTACAATTTTTTTTAAAACATTAATTGTCTTAAGGGTTACCAAAGAACTTTTCTTCTGATTTTCTGATGAAATAAACCTTTATCACCTAGAACTTATTTTGATAGAACACCTTGAAAATCAGCAAAATTAATGAAAACAACACTTCCACCGCTGCAATGATGAGTACAAAAAAAGTGTCATGATGAATCTGTGTGCACTAGGGTCTTAATAATTATTTATTCATTGTCTTGTGGACGGTATTTTCCACTACATTTAGATATACAGCGTTATTCACTCCTATCCCACAATACACGGAGACAATTTCCATCTCCACCTAATCCGGACAGTTTTTGCACTTTAAAAAAATAAAAAATTATAGCGGTCCCTCTTGTTGGAATGGTTTGGATTCGGATCATCGTTAAATTGCTTTAAAACTAAAGTTATCATGTCCCCGGTCCTTCTTAGCCTTTTTTTATCCAATTGTAATCTTCATTGTTAATTCATTATGCAGGTTCTAGTTACTAATGTATAAAAACAAATTACTTTGTTTCTAAATATGTAGAATATGTATGAACGAATTGCATATTGCTAAATTATTATCTCAGGGCACTTTCTAATCTAATTCGCTCTCTCTTTTCATGATAGCAGCTTGGTGTACACGATCCAATGCTGGCCTCTTGAAATAAACTATTTCACTCGGGAAACTGTGTAACAATTATCTTTGTGGTTTTGTCGAAGTAATCTTATGCAGCTTGATCTTTCTTGTAATTATATTCTTGACCTAATCACTGTAAAGACACACTTGATGTTTCGTGAACCGCGGTTCTTTGCTAACTAAATTGCTCGGGTTACTACGCTCTTTAACCAGGTAATTCTGGGTATTTATTAGTGCTAATGCATTTGTGTTCATTTGTGTCCTTATTCCATTAAATTACGTTTTTCTCTACTGCTACGGTTTTTCATCTGTAATGTCTATTTCATCAGAAACCTTTAATATAAAAACACTGCTTTTCAATAGGTTCCTCACATTCTACTTAATCTATCATATCAATTGAGTTTCATCGAAACGTGCTCATACTACATGTAAATATATATATAATTTCTATTTTATATGTATGTCTATATTAATTTTGTGGTATAAAAAGCAAAGCAATTAAACTTGAACTTGAACTTGATGTATATTTTGTCAACCATTCGCAACTGGACTCGGCCCAGATAGACAGTTCGTGGCATATTATTTACACGTGCAGTATCGCGGGCCATCGGTCTCGCAGAACCTTTTTCATATTCGGTCTCGCGGGCCTTAGGTCAAGTGGTCAGACCCCTGCTTTCTTTTGTGACGTAATACATCAATTATAATGGGATATTGATTAAACTTAAATGAAGCAAACAAAATATGAATATTATTCAGGTTCATATAACTTTGATTCCGGTTAAAAAACTGAAAATTTGCCTCCACTAGCAAGTGTACATACTAAACAACGGATCTAATGAAGAAATATAAGTAGGAATACCAAAATGAATACATGAATCATAATCTGAGCATTAATACTCAAATACAACGAATGAGAGACATGGGGGGAAGGGAGGGGAAGGAAGGAGAGAAAAGAGGTTGGGAGAAGAGGTGATATGGAAACTTCATTCAGGCAGCCAGAAATGTCTTCTATAAAAGAGAGATAAAGAGGAAACAACATACTTAAGATATATATATTTATATATCCTGTTCACTTCAAGTTTGTTTGTATGATTATATTATCATTAAAAGGTCGATACATGGGCCAAAAAAGAATATTCAATTCATCTAAAATTTAAGTTTCTCTTTACGGTAAAGGATTCTTTCTATTTTACTATATTGAAAGTGTGGTATTCATTATCACCTAAATTGTAAGCTTTCCTCGATTGAATAAATGTGAATTTGGGTCAAATTCAAAGCTTCTTCCATTCTTTTCATTCACTGTCTTAACCTGTTTAGTCTATACACAACCTTGCCGGTTATTCCTTGCATTAGGCGTTTATTTTTATCTTTTAATTCTGTTTTGCATTATTTTAATTATGTTACTGAAATTATGACTAGCTTATGATATAAAGAATGAAGAAAAAAGGTCTCATCCTAAAGAGAAAGCTTCAGGGGGCAATTATCTCGACTCCGGTCGATGGTTATTCTCAAATTCCACGAACGCGGGTATATGGGGCTACTACGATGCTACAATCTACTATGATCGTGACGTCATAAAATCAATGATTTGCAAAATCTTTAAAAGCAAAAATTGGAGGACTTACGAAAAAAGAGGAAAAACTGTAATGCTAGGAGTCCACCCAGGGCCAGCGCCAGTTGGTGCGAGTTTGCGCCAATGCAATTAACTGTGGCGCCTAGTGTCGCCAATAAGGTGCCTAGTGGCGTGTAGTGGCTCAAATTGCCTCCCAACTGGCTCGTGGTGGCCCGTAACGGCACCAAATTTGAATGTGGCGGCAAGAAAATATCAAAATGTTTGAAATTTTCGTCGCGCCACTTGCATCGAGCAATCAGCGCCAAGTGTTCGCCAAGTAAGTGGCACCAAATGGCGCGAACATGTCGCCCTTTGGCGCAAACAATCCGCCTATTGGAATCCACTGGAATGTAATGGCGCGCGCCAAGTTGCGCGTATGAGATTTCGCGCCACATGGCCAAATAGGCAGTGGCCACCTCAGCATCTCTCATCATCTTCTGATGGAGCAGCATCATCACTCCAACACTCAGACATATCAAAATTGTAAATAATTAATGGGGAGATGTTGTTCTAAAGGCCCGGTCACACAGAGGGGACGCATGGGGGACGCACGGCCAGCGCATGGAAAATATGCAATTTTGGCCAGTGCGTTGTCGTTCGCTAGGCGTGCGTCATCACTCGTTACTCGTTCGTCGAGCGCGCTGGACCCACGCTATGCATTCGTCGTCATACGCTGTGTGCGTCGGGATTTTTTGAGCATGCTCAAAAACGTGCGCCGAGCTCGACGCATGAATGTACACGCCGAAGGCACGCCAGACATGCGTGGAACGCGCTAGACCAGCGCCAGACATACGCGGGGCACACGCCCTGTATACGCACAGTGCGCTAGCTACACGCTGTTCATTTTGTGTCAGCTCGCTAGCTTTTCCAAAATTATGACAAAAGTTAGGCACACGGCCTTTTCCGATTTCCAATGCGCTGGCCGTGCGTCGTAGAACGCGGTGCATGCGTGGACCATTCGTCCAGCACGCTAGCAACACGCTATGCATTTGGTGTCAGCTAGCTGTAGCTTCGACAAAAGTTGGGCGCACTGGCCAAAATTGCAAATTTCCAATACGCTGGCCGTGCGTTCCGCATGCGTCCCCTTTGTGTGACCGGGCCTATACAGCAGCTGAGGAGGGTCTGAACCAGGTAGCCGATGGCCGGTATTTATATAGTCGGCAAGTAGCGCCAAGCGGCGGCAAGTTCAAACCAATTTGGCGACCTTTGGCACAAACTAATCACCAAGTGGCGCGAAGTAGCCGTCTATTGGCGCGAATGGCGCCAACAGGGTGAATTTTAGAATCAAATGGCCGTGTAATGGCGCGAACTGGCGCAAACTGGCGCAACATTTTGGAGCAGGCCGGGTGGCATTTGGCGCACGCCATATGGCACCCAGTTTATTCCACTTGGCGACACATGCCGAGCGGACATTAATTCGGCGCCACAGCGAGCCACTACGCGCCAATCACATAATCTTTGGCGCGAACTGGGACCAACTGGCGCTGGCCCAGTGGACTCCTAGCATTAAAATATATCATGTTTCTTCAACCAACGACTCTCTGAATCACGAAGAACATCAAAATATCTCATCCTTTTTAATTACTTAATCTACATCTTTCTGAATATTTAAACTACAGAACGTCTCAATAAAAACATAATGTTAATTTAATAAAAGCAGGGACAAAATTAGCAGTCAAAGTTATAATTTTCTTTTCATTTAAATAGCGCCTAGGACCATTCCATGGCAGCTGCGACCATGGAAATCTCAGAATATGCAGTTCCAAACGGATATAGCAAATCGGTCGATTGTAGTCACGAAACATGTTTTTAGGACTAAAGAAATATCAGTTTTGAGAGGGTGCTTTACAATATAACGAATTTATTATTTAACATTTCATCACTTTAGACTCGATTTCAAGCGCGACAACGATCATTAAATATGGTAATATCGTAAATGCTTCCTATATGTTCATTTGAACCAAATTCATGAACCCATACCAAAACTTTGTATTACCTTTATATTTCATTTTGTGGTATTAACATAACCATCTGATACAGCAGGAAGGGGTAAATACACGATGTTGTTTCTTCTTGGATTTTTTTAAAGGATGAATACAAAATGAAAGATTTGTTTTGAACGGGATTTATTACAAGTAAAAGAAAAAAAATAGAAAGAATTCAATTTTACAGTGTTGAATAGCGTATTGCCTGTGGAAAGCATAACATAACCATCTGATACAGCAGGAAGGGGTAAATACACGATGTTGTTTCTTCTTGGATTTTTTTAAAGGATGAATACAAAATGAAAGATTTTTTTTGAACGGGATTTATTACAAGTAAAAGAAAAAAAATAGAAAGAATTCAATTTTACAGTGTTGAATAGCGTATTGCCTGTAGAAAGCAATATATGTAAATGGATAATGAGTGAAGATGCAAAATACAATACTTGTCAGGAAGATAAAGATATGATAAATGCCTTGGTTACGTGTAAATTAAATAAAAACTTTTTGGGCATATGTTACCTGGTTGATTAAAAAGGTTTTTCACAAGCATATTGTCATTAACATTGATCTTTTGATAAAAAAATAGCGAACACAACGAATTAGAAGATTTTATTACCATAGCTTTGTGGACAGTTTATAAATCGATTTTCTTACGAAATTATAAGATTGTTGATAATAGAAAATCTAGTTTGAGTTTTTTATTTGCTTCTGAGAACTACAAAAAAGACTGGAAGTTAACAAGAAATGTACTGGTAAAAATATGTTTAGACTTTATTTGATTTTGTTTGATATTTTTTATTTGAATGTGAAATGAAAGTCTTCAGTTTATAAATAAATGCTATTGAAAGAAGAATAACAAAAAACATGAGCCGTCGTGTTTTGAGAAATCATGAAGCATTACATAAAATTATAATCCAAAGTCATGTTCTGATTGTCAGATAAAGGCGCTACTAACTTTAAAAAAATTCCACCCTATTCGTCTCTGGGATCGGACGTTAAATAGAGTCCCTGAGTAGAATAAAGTCGCCACCTTTGCTCAGCAACAACTCCGAGCTGCGACCGACCGATTTCTAGCCTGCTCGGTCGCCGCTAGAATTTATGGAGCTCTCACACTCTGCCGTGTAGGCCTACCGTCCACCTGCTGGGCTATTAAAAAACAACAGAGTCCAGAACGTTGGGTTTTGAGCGAACTTGTCCCCGGCCGCAAAAAAAAAATTCATAAAATTAATCTTTTCACCGTTTCGTTGCCATCTTCTGACCGTTCTCACCGGGCGCATACCGGGTGTTGAACGTGCTTCTACCGTCTTCACCGCCCAGATTGACTTTTGTTGAAAATTTTGGCCGTTTCCATACCGGGCCCATACCGGGTCTCGAACGTGTGCACCGGGTTTGTAGCAGCCACCTACCAGTCACTTAGCGTCCCCTCACCGCTCGGAGCGTCCTGTGAGCGAGTCCCCGGACTGCTGACGTCATGACACGACTGCCATAAATACCCCGATTTTTTTGCCCGTTCATCACCGTTCTGTAACGGGTTATGAGCGTGTTGTGAACGTGTTCATACAGTGTGACCGTTTTCATAACGTATTCATACCGTCCTCATACCGTTCAACACCGTCCTCTTGCCGCTTACTTGCGGCCGGTGCCACCCGGCCAAAGTTTTGAACATGCCCAAAACTTTCGCCGGGTCCCACCGGGTGTAAATAAGCGCCAACGCCCTATTAACGTGTTGCCCGCTTTGATAACGAACCACCGTGTGCCCTCGCCGTTCTCCACCGTCCGCAGACATTTTCGCGCACGGTGGCACACGGTAGGCCTACACGGCAGAGTGTGAGAGTCACTTAAGGCATCGCCTAACGATTTTTTGAGAAGTCGAGCATGATGTAGAACCACAGCGATGCCTGGGCGGTGCCTTGTCGATTTCCCGTCGGTCGCCGGTCGATTTTAGGTCAAAACTGGGCGAAATCGGGGAGCTTTTCCGCGCGGCGTCCCGGCAGTGACTGACTGATGACCCATCGATTCCCGAGCGGTACCCTACCGGCCACCGGCTAATTTTAAAGAAATTGCCCGGCGGCCGGGCGATGATCGGCGGGGCACCATTGCGGCTTCGATTTTTGACCTAAATTTGCTTGACGTCGAACGCTCGATTAGGTCGGTGCCCGGGTGGCGACCGCCCGGGTACCGAGCGTATTTTGGGCGGCGAGTGAAAATTGAGCATGCGCCGCCGAATTTTACATCCGCGCTAAAACTTCAGCGGCGACCGAGCGATTCCCTAAAAACAAGCGGTGCCCGGGCGAAATTGGCTTAAAACTCGCCGCCCGGCCGCCGGGTTGCTATAGTTTTAGAAAAGAAGAAAAAAAGTTCAAGAATAAATATCTTTATTTTAAAGTTCAATTTTTGTTAAAGATGTATTTATTAGCAATAACATAATAACATACAATAACAAAATCAAATCTTACAGCAACTAATGATTTGAAAAAAATTGAACTTCACCTACTTTTTCTAATTTCTAATTACTTACACTTTTCAAATAATATTTCACTATAAACTTAAATTCAAACCTTTGAATATACTCTTTATAGTTTCGATATACTGCATACTGTGCTATGTTACGAATAAGCGTTAACATTTCAATTTCAATTTCAATTTATTTATTCAACCATAAAAATACATATACAATAATAATTCATGAAAATATAAAAACATGGGGTTAGGAGCCCTTGAAGAAGTTTGAAAACAAACTTGTGATTGGGGCACCAACCATGACACATAAATCGAGAAAATTAACGAAAACAATATTAAAGGGAAAACAAATATATACAAGAAAAAGATTATATAGACCTATATGAGGATAAGACATTTACAGCAAAGCAACAGCAAAGGACGCACACAGGACACGACGTCAAGCGACACTGTGTCCCTATTTGGTGTCGCTTTGCAGTATTACAAAACATTACAAAAAAAATTATATATATAAAACAAGATTAAAGAACAAGTAACATCGTTCACTTTATAGCCTATTACTAGAAGTTCTTCACTTATATAAACATTTATCTTAAAAAGGTGATATAATTTTGTTTGAAGGATTTTCCAATATGTTCTAACGAGTTTACAGTGTATAACAAATGAGAAGTTGTTTCAACCTCCTCACACTGTCTACACTCACTGTCAGTAAAGACCAGTATTGGTAACGCCCCAATTTCAAAAAATGAAATGAAGCTCTCATTACCAATCATGTGAAAAAATATGTTTTGACTAGCACATGATGATAACAAATTTGCCGGGAAACCGCCTACTAATTCATATATTTGGTAAATTTGTTTCTCTCATGGTCCTGTGAGAGATATAGAGTAGTCCCATATACATCTTTCTGTGTATAGTGCTTGTAACTTTACGAAGAATGGGCCAAATTTCTTATCATTTTGATGATTCCAGAACCTTGCAGATGCTAGATGCTAGATGATCAACCTTTTCTGATCGATTCCACAACGTTTCTTTCACAATTCAATCGCATGACCATAACTGGTCTTTACCTTTAAGAACACGCCATATTAATAGCAAATTTCTTTTGAAGGTAAAATATTGTTCAGAAATTTAAAATTGAATTGCTTATAATCATGTTATCTCTAATTTTACACATTTTGAACCATAAAAACTTGTTCCAATTGAAATAAATCTGGTAATGCAAAACATTCGACCAGATATAAATAGTTGACGGTTCTTGAGTAACCCTTGCACTTAATTTTGAATAAATCTTTTTTTGAAGTTATAGAACCAAGAGTCATATCTTTTCCTGTTTTTATTTATTTGAATTTTTATTTATTTATTTTTGTTTGACTTTCTTTTTCTTTTGCATTTTTACAAATATATAACGAACAAAACATTGCAAATTTTACACATGACAAAAGAATATATATAGAATAAAGTAAGGGTGACTGTAACTAATTGAGAACATCAAACGGGAGGGTTGACAAAGTAGGTAAAGCTTGATAGCATAAATACCCTCAATAGATACATAATAATACAAATATGGAGGGAAAAATATTGGTAAAAGGGGAAAGAGAGAGAGAAAGAAAAAGAGGAAATAAGAAAGAGGTGGTGTACATCAAGATTCACAGATGTATTTAGTAGTTGGATTTCAATGTAGTATAGGCCTATGTAGATAAAACAAAAAAGAAAAGAAGATGAACATTTGAATATTGGGTGGCCAACTTGGGATATATTATAGAATGAGAAGACTCGCGATGTTTCTGGACAATATGAATAAGAATGTGAGATCAGCGAGCTGAATTATAAACACTGTAAACCTAGGCCTGCGAGTCGGAGCCTTGAAATGTTTGTATAGAAGACAGTGTTTAGTCAGTATCTCAAGTAGGCCACTCTTTATTCATACGTTAATTCATACCAGGTCATGAAAGGTTATAATCAACGTTTCATATATGATATTGCAGTAAGAAATATATGGTAAAACCAGTGTATTATATAGCATACTAACTAACTACTAACTATACTACGTATATACAATGTAACTGTAAAATTTAACCTGTATCTGTAAAATTGATAACAGAAGGCCTATATCAATCTAACTCTAAGCTGTACCTGTAACTGCAAGATTAAAATAAATATATGTATAACAAAATGAAGTTGTAACTTAATTGTAACATTCTCTGCTCAACAACTAGAACAATATACTAATAATAGATAACTAGATATTATAACAAGCAACAAGGACTAAGGACTACACTGCAATCATGAGAGGCTGGATAATCCTTGGTAACATCATGCAAAATATGATCAATTCCGAGGTGTCAGCAGTCTATTAAGCCAACATTTCCAGAGGCCCGACGTGTACCTAAGGCAACTATACGTGGGGTTCACTAATACCTTTACAAAACCATTTTCAGAGACATCCACTCTCTGGATGAACTTATACATGAGATTTCGTAAAACAGCCGAACAGACTGGAACATTCAACTCAGCAAACATTCGACTAGCACTAAAGTATCTAGGTACCCTAAGAAGCATTCTCATGGCATCATTATAGGCCACAGCAAGCCTGTGCAAACAGCTCTTCTTAAAATTACTCCACAGATGCGCAGTGTACAAAGGTGTACAGTATGCCCTAAATAATGCCACCTTCACATCTTGAGAACATATATGACATTTCCTAACGAGCATATTACCTTGAGCATATAATTTACGACACTGTCGACTAATATCTTTATCATCACAGAGATCCTCAGTAAAGAAATGACAAAGATACATGACCTCTGTTCTGTACACACATTGAGTTTAGCTCCACATAAATAAAAATCCGGGAATACCAATCTACAGTGTTCCTTACATCTAATCATCATAACATGACTATTTTTTTTGCATTATATTTGACATCATTATCATATCCATAATCAGAACAAATCTTGAGCAAACTCTGCAACCCAGCAGTTGACGGGCTAATAATAACGAGGTCATCGGCATACATTAAATGATTGACTACTATACTGCCAACTACACAGCCTTTTTTACAAGCAATCAAATTGTCGGATAAACCATCCATGTACAGGTTAAAGAGAAAGGGAGAAAGAATACCTCCCTGTCTAACTCCATTACTGACATGGAATGGTTCAGACACACTACTTCCCCATCTAGGCATCATTGTTTGATGGGTATACCAAAACACGAGTATCCTAATCAGGTACTTAGGAATACCTCTATCAGCCATTTTCGTAAACAGCTTTTCATGATTTACCCGATCAAAAGCTTTGGAAGCATCAAGAAAACAAAGAAACAAGGAAGAATTTCTGCTACGATAACTTGCAATAATTTCCTTCAGAGCAAATATACACATGTCAGTGCCATGTTTGGCTTTAAAACCGAACTGGTTGTCTTTAGTAAGAATATACATCTCCAACCTACCAAACAATATCTTTTCCAGCACTTTGGACAGGACACTAGCCAATGCTATAGGTCTATAGTTGTCCTTACTAGTAATGCGACCAGCTTTATTTTTAAGGACCGGCACCAAAACAACGGAAATCATACTATCTGGTAAGATACCATATATAAAAAATCCGGAAATGCACATTGCAAGCAAGGGCATGAGTTTCGGACGTGCAAACTTTAAATGTTCAGCTGTAATAGTATCAAGACCACATGACTTATTGTCGTCTAATTTTCTAATAGCTTCTTTTACCTCCTCAGGAGAGATAACCATATTTACATCAAAGACATCAAAGACATAAAAAAGCATCATATGCATGTACATTAATTCCCTTGAGCAATAAATCAGTATCACAGCAATAATTATTCCTACGATTTATATTAATCTTAGTCCAATCTGGCCTGCCTGTATGTACAGTGTTAGTCATCCCGAATCACGTTGCCCAGGCAAATTGCCAACATCAAGTCCCTGATCAAATGAAAGAGGAGGATATACACACACAAAACATAACTAAGCATGGTGAGTAAACATCGTAGCTCACTCATTCAGTCGAGAGAATATATCTAATAAGTGCATTATTTTACACACAAGGTGAATACACCACCTTTCTCTTAATGAAATTTTACACACATGATATTTAAAACGAGTATATGACCCGATTATTTTCTCGATGAGTCTTTTTACTCATTAAATTATAGAGTATTCTTCAACTTTAGTGACCGAATGTAAATATTTCGCTGATGAATATTCGTACGCGTTCGTGATCGTACATACGTACCCGATCGTCACGTTTTTAGCGGCCGACGATCCCAGAATAAATGTAAGTAGATTTGATTTTTCTTAATTATAAATCAGTTAGTAGTAAGGGGATCCCTTGAATTTTATGCAGACCTTTTTCTAAAACAAGTTAAAGGTACTATGTCCCATTTGCAGGCCAAAAAAAATAAAAAGTTAAATTCCAACTGCATTTGAAAGATAATACTAATTTAGAACTTCCCTAAAAAAGGTAGGGCTTGAAAATGTCTTCAAATGGGAAAATAACGACTATTAGTTGTGGGTTATTGATGTAGACAAATGCTCATGTACCCTTTACAACTCTTTTCATGTATGTTATTACCAAAGAAGAAAAAAAGCCAGTCAGTCATTCAATAGTGTCTGACAGTGAAGT